>JAOTAV010031885.1:7722-19893 GCA_026546445.1 Cyclargus thomasi
TGTTTAACTTGAACAAGTCGTCGTTCTGGGCGTACACGGCGCCCAAAGCCAGCACACACACCACGTACCAAAACATCTTGGATTATACTAATTTCATCTTCAGCTATCAAAAAAACAATACACCAAATTATAGCGCGTCGATATCAAATATCTAGATTAGACACAGAAAAGGAGCAAGCTCTTTTCAGTGTTATTCTACAAATCTATGGTGAGAATGTAGGCAAGTGCTATCAACTTACCCGCAAACGATCCGTACCTACACAAACCAGGCCTGTGGCTTTACTATGATACTATGAGTTCGAAGCATTAGTATTTGTCGATACTCGACACTACGTAAATTTTTAATATGGCAATTTTAGTTCCGCAAGTGACCGCTAGAGGCGCTGAACAATTTTGCTTACCTAAAAATGTAAGTAGATCAATATATATAGAGTATCAACAAATACTATGCTTCAAACTTATACTGGGATACTGGATGAATAAAAAGTCGTTATAAGCCATGGCTTAAGGGTAGCAGCGTCCTAGCCCCTGGGGTGGCGGCAACATCCAAGCCTCCTGGGAAGTCAGTAAATTTTGTAGGTACAATCAGGGAAGCTGAAACAGAGCCAGTTAACGGACCTACGGTCGGAATATGTCAATTCCATGAAACTGTTAATCAGTCGGCTGAGTTTGACATAACCCGCCCAAATCTGTGTCTGTTTGTATATTGTGCCGCAGAAATAAAGTAAAATATTTTGAAAAAAGTCATTACATAGTACATACCTTATTTTGTAAAAAAAATGTTGTGAATCTAGTTTCTCCAACGTCAATATTAGATTAGCATATATTTTATCAAGACGTCATTTTGGTTTACGTACAAATCTAATCAAGTAATAAATTTTGTGGATAAGATTAATTAAGTTCCTACTTTTCGTACTTTTGTAGGTGTTAAGCACGTCTACGCCTGTTTCGTATTTTTCATGTAAAATCTTTTTTTTAATTAGGGAGAAAACGGGCAGAAGGCTTACCATCGCCTACGGACACTAGTTACATCAGAAGTTACAAGTGCGTTGCTGGCCTTTTACAAAGGTTAAAGGAATGAGAAAAGGCTATACTCCTAGGCTCCCTAAACCTCATTCCCTATAGGCAGATAGGGAATGAGGTTTAGGGAGGACTTCCGGTAAATACATTCGAGGAAACACAGCCCAAGCGCTGTTTCACGCCGGTTTTCTGCGAGGCCGTGGCATTTCTCCAGCCGCGCCGACCGATTCGCGCCAAAGTAGTAGCTTTTTCAAGGCAAAGCAAAATGGACTTTGTATTAACAGATTTAAACTGTTTATTTAGTGACAAAATTTTAAGTAGTCCAAATAGAAAAGTTCAAAAACCATCTGAGAATTAAAACATAACTATACACGTCTAAACATCTTTATTGAAACTACAAGACAACGATTATATTGATACATCAATACATAATGTTAATAGCGGTGACAAAATTTTTCGTAACGCAATGTGAGTGTAGAAAATCTTTGGTTTCCTTTGTGAAAATTGAAATTAAATGGGTAATGGCGTACCATCGAAGAAATTTATTCAAACGCTGATGGTAACAGCCAAACCTTCGTTATTTCGGATTATGTCAAGTCAATATTAATCGTCATTTGACGGATTGGCTTTGACACGACCCGACCAAATTGCGTACGCCCGCCGACTGCTTATAAATTTCTGATAGTACCACCAATTAAACAGAACAAGATTCCAGTGATAAAGTATCTTTGTAAATGTTTCAAAACCTAGCCATTATTAAATGCATAGTGAAATATTAATTAAAAGTACTTATTGCTTAAAGCGAAAGTTAAATATCAATTTATTTAGTTTTACACTACATAAGGCACATACATTTGAAAATAGGTATCATTATGACAAATCAATATAAAAACTTGAGACTGTGAAGAGGAAGGGTGAATTCTGAAAACGGCTAAGCGCGACTTGTCGGTCAAGAGCCCGAGATAGCAACACGAGAAGAAGTTTAGGCTTTTTTTTATATATTTGAGCCGATTTCGTGAACCCTATTTATCAAGTATATGTATTACTTTTGCTTGAAATAGTTAAAAGAATCAGGCGTTACTTTGCAGAAATCCATAGCTTTAAGTTTAGTAAATTTAGATTTTTAGCAATACATTAACGGACGTTGTTCGTGGAGTCCACATCCTGAGGATGCTCCGGTGTTGGGGCGAAACGTGCGTCGAGGTTAGACTCAGACTTAGAGTTCAACTTACAGGTTGAGATTTATTTCGCGGAATAAAAATCTAAATTTACTAAACTTTGCCTTCAATTTTAGCTCGAATTGGACGTCCAGCAAATATGGAATATGACAGAAACCATTTAGAATTTTTCATAATAATCAATTCATTATACTTTGGCAAAACATACTTTTAACTCAACTTTACTTTTTTCTAAATCTTTAAATAAAGCGAGAATAAGTTTTGGAAATCAGGTTTGGTTAGACATCATTATATAAATATTTTTTTTGGATTATTGATTTGTCACAATCATTGGTACTTTAAATATTATATACTTGGTACTTTAAATATTATAGACGATAGACATAATATTATTATTTAAAACGTACATACAGACACTAAAGCTTAGATTCTATTATTAAATAATAATATGAACCGACCAACAACTACAAATGCCCTCTTTCCATCCGAATGATTTTATTTTAATAACGACCATAACATAAAATAAAAAAATATAAGACATAAGATGTTCGCAGTAGTTATCTAATGGCTAAGATAAGTTATACATAAATACAAACTTAAAAAATAACTAACAAAATACTCAAAGAAACTACATTTTTTTACTGTGAATTAAAGTAGAAAACTTAAATTAATGTAAGTACTAAATAATTATTTAAAATCTTAATTGTCTTGGAGTGAGAAAGAATAGAAAAGTGAAGAGACAAAATTACAATGTCAGTCCTTAGCTGTCACAATAGATATTAGAGCCCCTATGGCCCGGGACACTCGAAACCAGTTTTTCAAGTCAGGATAGTAAGCTCTTTCGAACTACTTAGCTAGCTGACACTGGCTTGTCAACGGATTTACTTGGGTTATTTACTAAAGCTGGTTTTGTCTAGATAAAGGCAAAAATACTAGCTTGATAGCTAACTTACACTAGCTTGCTGTCTTGGACAACTGTCCTAGTATATCTCGGGCATTAAGTTAAACCACTCTTGAGCGACACGACACGGCGCGACACTTCACGTAGGTGAATTATTTTATAATGTTCAAGTAACATGATATGTTCTTCCAAGACCAAAAGCGACAAAAAAAGCCTACGCAAAATATTTAGTTGGTTAGTAGAGTCGTTAGGGTGTGAAGGAAGTATAAAAAACAAACTTTTCCATTTATAATGTAAGTATGGATTTTACTATGCGTTTATGAGAAGTGAGGTGCCCAATCGTATCGTTTTAGTGCTTTTTCACTTAAAAACAATAACATATATCTTCATAATATAAACATTATGTCTTTTATACAAAATAAATATACAAGATTTTATTTTGTTAATAATAACATTATTTTTTATATTAATATATAAACTAGTTTTTATAAAGAAACTAGTTTCTATACCAGAAAATTAAAGTCTTTTAAACAGTAGTGGTCAGTACGTATCGTGATAGAATTAAACAAGGTATATCATTAAGTGACTTAATACTTAAATAGATAAAAACATTAATACAAGTACTGCTTCTAGACATAAAGTACACAATTATTGAATTGAATTCCCGATCACTTTACCTTTTTATTTAATTGATAACCGATTAACAAATGAAACACAGAATTACAATATGCGTATTTTATGCCCAGATATAGACTATTAAATTAAATAATAATACTTTTTAAATAATAAATTCATCATTAATAATAATAATTTTGCACAAACCATCTCACTTTAATCTTCAAGTCAAAACAATTCTTCATGTCCACAGTATCCTTTGATTGAAGAATCTAAAATAAGCTAGAATCTAAATTAGCAAGAATCTAAAATTTTATGTTTTTTTCTTAATTCGGTCTCTATATTTTAGAAGACAATCAATTTGAACTATGTAGGCAAGCGCGCCTTCAGGTTTACATAAAAATACCTGAAAAATTGTTCTGATATGAAGCAATTTGTCTTACTTACAAAATAACCACAGTAAATTTCGAATAATCATTATTTGTTCTTTCCATAGTTTTCTGTTTAAGAATAAGGAGTACGAGGGTTCACGTTGATCATTTCGGTGGTGCTGAAAAATTAATACAAATAATATTAATAAAAAAAATCTTACATAAATATTATTACTATATAATATAACAAACAATACATATACCAATACTAAAATATGACTATGTATTTTACTACTTATAGATACTGAATTTATAGTACTATTTAAATATACAAACTTTTTAAAACCCCACTATAGTAACCATCAATTATAATTGAAAACATGAGTGGAAGAAGCGGATAACTAACATTTTATATGCTGCCGGATTTTTGTGTAAATGGACGTTTTAAGAGTGGAAAAATTATATTAAAATAAAATAATGTGGATATATGAATATATTAAAATCGCTAAATTACAAGATTTACCTAAATTTTATGGAAAAAATGAGTATTTACTCGAAGGTTGTAAAATGTTAGTTATTCGCTTCTTCCACATATGTTTTCAATTATATAATTGTTATATTTTGAAATTGAAGTTTTTAAAATTACGTGTTCATTTCTACCCTAGACTACAAATATATCTAAAGACTGTTGGCGTTAACAATGTACTTTACGGCTTGCGGTACCACATTTTCATTGGAAGCATCTGTAGATTCCACGAAGACAGAATTGGAAAAGTTATGGACGTATCTGAGAAGGTTTGATAGTCTTGTACTGTAAATTTTTATTGTATAAATGTTGCAGTGATTCTGTAACTTAAAACAATTTGTTGCCTGACTTCGTTTCAGACGTAAATATTTGAACGACATGATATGATTAAAAAATAACGTATAAAAATCTAAAACTCGACTTAGTAGTCGGAAAACACGTTTTTAAAAAGTAAGAAACAAGAAAATATAGTGATATGGACATGTTTAAAGGATAGCCGCGGTCGTATGCCTCTACCTAATGTATTTGAACAGATAATTAATTACTATAATATTTATACTATAATATCATATAATAATAAATTATTAATTAAATCACTATATTTTCTTGTTTGTTACTTTTTTAACGTGGTTGAGTCGTCGGGTTTTAGTTTTTTAAACGTTATTTTTATTTCAATTATTTTTTGGCTATCATACTCTCGATAAAATTCTTAAAGTTATGAATAGGTAATTATTCATGGTTTTGTATTCAACATTGTATTGAAGAGATTTTATTAATTCTTGCAATTAGCAGGTAATTGCAAGCAAACCCGTGGGGATTAGATAATATTGTTTAAATATTTTAAATGTGGTTACAGAGCTCTTTTATTTCATTCCCCACACGACACCGTCAGGAAATATATATTTTTTTTATTCACTTTAAGTCCCCTAGATGGCGCTAAAGTCAATTTAACGTGTAGCCTATCACCGGCAGAAATACGAGAGTCTTCCAACGATACCTCATTTGTCCAAAAAGGATAAGTGGTTTTAAAGATACGCGGGAACAGATGAACATCTATTACCACATACATTGCGCCGGAATCGTACATTTTTCCGGGACGAAATGTATCCTATGTCCTTCCCCGGGATTCAAAATATTACCATACCAAATTCAACAAAACAGACATCAAAACACACTTTAGAGTTTATTATAGTAGATATTCTAAGAACTATGAATCAAAACTTTAATAAAAACCATCAAACAATGTTTTTGCAAGTTTAGGTCAGATCAGACTGGATCGCGAAGGAATCGCGTCCTTCCATACTAACTAGGAATTGGCTAACACATTATTACTATACCCCTAAGTGAAAAGGGCGGTTCACCAGCCCAATTAAGTGGGCACGGGACAGCTAGTACTATAATAAATTAGGGTTGCTTATCACTCACCTCTTTGAGCATCGCACATGTATAACAAGGAGCACTATACCCAGCAGTAGACAGAGTGTACCAACCACCACGTATGCGACACCCAGGAACGGATTCTTGCCTCCGAGCAGCGAAGTCGTTGATACTATGAACGACTTGGTACCTTTGAACTCTTTAACTGGGTAATCTGTAAGAATATTAGATTCGTATAACATAAAAGTTTACTTTCTGAGTAGACTTGCGTTTATTGTTGTGACGGGCCGCAGGGCGGAGGCTAAAGCGGTGCTCACCAGTGGCCTTATCTGTATAAAGAAACTAAAAATAACTCCTCTTAGTAGTTTTTTAATTTATTGACTGATTAATTTATAAAAAACCTTAAGTAGCACCTTGTATAGAGTTTTCTGTATTTAAAATCACGAATTTCTTTTCAGTAAACTACATCGGGCAGTACAATTAACAATACTTACTGTACCCGACGCGCAGCGTGTACTGTCCTTTGACGAGGCCGACATTGAATCCCTCATGGTTGTGGTCGACGCGGCGGTACAGCTTGCGGAACGTCGGCAACGCCGCCGTGCGCATCCACACTATCAGGTCCTCGTTCTATAATCAAAAGGTCAATACCAACACTTAGTGCAGTGTAAATCGCTAAGTCGCGTCGTCAAAATCAACATTTTAAAAAATTAAATTTTAAAATCGTTGTACGCACTGATGAAACGTGAAACCTCACACATTCACCAGTAGCGTACGCCCGTTCGTGAAATGAAAACTACCCTGTATATCAATTTATCAAAAGCGTAAGCTTTTTTTATATGTATGTAAGGAAATACTTTTGAAACTCTGTTAGGTGATTGTTATTTATGTTATGAAATTATTTGTCAATTTAATGCTATGAGAAAAAATGTACTCTAAACTTACCTGAAATCCGTTGTTGTCAGGGTTCTCGGGATCAAGCTGCCAAACGTGTTTGTGCCAATTTATTGGTTTTGTAAAGTTTGCGAATGCTGGAAACATATATAACTTATTAGACTCATGTTTATTTTTTTGAAGACACCTTATTTGAGAATATGTTTAATAATATAGTTAAGACTTTGTATGTTTCCCTAAAGATTTTCGATTTTGTGCGTATTAATGTATAGAAGGTCCCAAAGGTGAAAAAGCAAACACCATCACCCGTGGAGGCTTGCTATATCCGAGAAGCTGCGAGAAGGCCTAATTGACCCTACCGGTTATAAGACGGCAGCCAAAAGCGTGAGAATCGGGAGGGGCGATGAGATCGTGTCATCACATGAACTGTTTGTATCAGGGGAATTGCAAAACCTTAGGTTGATAATTAGCCTAGGGCGATCATAACATTTGATTACTCGTAGGTAGTGACTTGGCGTAAGCTCAATCACTCAATAAAATAAACTTGAAAAAAATAGACCACCAAACTCACCAACTTTCAGATCCCCAGGTGGGTTTCTAAATTTGATGTCTTTGTCAGAAGTCCAAGCAATGCCCGTCCTCAAGACAGGGACCTCAGTGTTTTTATAATCTTGAGAGATTACAGTTAATGTATCTGAAAGGGGAAAATTTTTTGTTTCCTAGAAAAATACGAATTACAATGTATGTCATAGGTCAAGAACAGTCTTCAGACATGAGCTTGAAAAAAATATATACTTTACACCAAAATGGCTTATTATGTGGGACACATTTTTTCGAAATAAAAAATATTGAAAGCATAATGTTTCACATGACTTACAAGTGTTTTCATGCAAAATTTTATCTAAATCTGTTTTGCAGTAGTACCAGTAGGTCAGAGAGACAACTTTTCCGCTAATTAACTACCCACTTACTATTTATCTAATTTTGTTTTATATTAGTAACTTTATAAAAAAATTCATACCATTAAATAGGGAATTAGCTATAGCACCACATGGAGCTACAGGCTTCAGTTTCCCGTCTTCATCAGCATATGCAAAAGGTTCACAGTCTGAAGAGGGTGTCAGGGACAAGCGGCCAAGTAGTTGATTGTCATCCCTAGTGAGAATGTTAATTTTGAGATAAATTATTGTTATTGTTAAGTAGCACACTGCATAAAGGTAAAAAGTTCACTCTGTTCAAAATAGCAGGGCAGAATGCTAAAAATAACATGAGTTTGTCCATTAAGATTTTTTAAAAAACTTAAGAGTATTAAAAAATATATACCATGTAGGGAGTTTTGGCAAGATGTGAAAAAGTGATATTGTGTTTTTGTATTTCTTTACTAAATTTGTATTGTTTCAGGTTTTAATGCATTGTAGTGGTAGAATATCAACCATTAAATATTTAATATCATGCACAATTGAACTTCAAGGAACATGCTGTTTTATGTATCCCTCCAAAAATTCATTCAAATTGTAGTAAATCATCTACCACTTTTAAATTAACTGACTTCACGCTTCAACCAACATTTTACAATAACTTTGACTAGATTTTAGATTTGACGATATTATATGTAATGTTGCTAAAAATATTATTTGAACAAGGAAATTGTTTTTCCGCCTTTACTTGACACTGGCCATGGTTATATAGTCATAGTGCCATATAAAGATATACCATAGAGAATATAATGAGTCTTACTGAATAAATTAATGAATCTTACTTAATGAATCTTACCTAGACTTGACATATCTTCGGTGATTCTGATAGTAGTTACTCAGTCCATAGTAGAAATAGACATCACCCATAAAGTCTTCAGTTAAATTAAATGGTATCTGGCAGACACAAGTCTCCATGTTATTCTCCTTGATGAATGTTGCACATGTTATATTATCCTCATTCACACAGTCTGTGTAATCTATAACATGCTCTTTTACCTGAAAGCATGATTTAAGTAATAGAATGTTTAACATTATGTGACAGATGAGAGGATGACCTAACTCTAAATGCTGGACCCTTCTGAAGAAGAGTGGCAACGGGCAGAAAAGAATGGAAGAGGCTTGAGGAGGTCTATGCCAAAAGGCACACTGAGTTTTGGGACATTAAGCTAGAAATCAGAATAAAAAGGCTATGAGAATAAAGATTGTTATGCAGTAGTACAATTAGATGATGATAAATGTATTCTATGTCCTTCCCCTTAGCTTGAAGTACGTCCTTGCCAAATTTTAGCAAAATCTGTTCAGCGGTTTGGTCGTGAAGATGTAACAGAGACAGGCACACTTTCATATTTATAATTTTAATATATCTATTCAATGACGTTACCTCATCTGAAAAATACAGTAGGCCAATTCCGACGGGTATAAATGCGATGCCAATTACGAAGAATGTCGGGAGGACAGTGCCCGCCGTTAATATCGGTTGCCATGCTGGGAGACGTTGCTGTTTGAAGGCCGACTCTGTAAATTTCAGGAATAGGTTTTACTATCGATTTTATGAGGTCAGACGGGTGTGACATTATCAATACACTTACCAGCTGGTCGCCTTGACTTTACATTTTGATCAGACGTTTCACTTGAGGTAGCCATGTTATACGACAGTCACTGATGATTAAATCTACTTAATATACCATCACAAACCAGTTAATAAAAATTGAGATCAGAATTTATTAGAACACTCGTAAATAACGCAAAGAAAATCTTCAGAAAACAATGTGACATTCGCAAATTTTATGTCAATGTCACTTTGACTAAGTCATTACTTTGACGTAATATTCTTTTTACTTTCACAATTTTTTTATGCATTAGCTATTTTAACATCAAATCCATGGTAATAGTTGTTAAGTATTTCGACTGGTTTTGTAGTTAAAATAATAAAATAGTTTAAAGGCCTTTATTTAAGGTGCAGTAATTTTTGACAGTAACGCCTAGTTAGCCTTGAAGAAGCTCGGTGTATTTTTTTAATTATATTTAGAGGGCAAGTGAGACGTTTTCCATGGATACTCGTGACATGCGAAGAGTCGCAAGTGCGTTGTCGGCCTTTGTGAGGGAATAGGGAATGGAATAAGGATAGGGGAATTAGGGAAGTTGGGCCACCGGCAAACTCACTCGCTGAATGAAACACAACGCCGTTTTACACCAGTTTTCTGTGAGGCCGTGGTATCACTCCGGTCAAACCGGCCCATTCGTGCCGAAGCTTGGATCCCACGGCTATGAGCATCCGTATT
Source organism: Cyclargus thomasi (assembly GCA_026546445.1). Classification (NCBI taxonomy): domain Eukaryota; kingdom Metazoa; phylum Arthropoda; class Insecta; order Lepidoptera; family Lycaenidae; genus Cyclargus; species Cyclargus thomasi. The sequence continues at coordinate 17,864 of JAOTAV010031885.1, forward strand.
ATGTACTTGAGATCAGAAATTGTCTCATTGGTACACGCCTCCACCGGGGTTTGAACTTGCACCCTATCGAGTGCGAACCAAAGGTCTTGTTAGACTCGGAATCATACCACCAGGAGCTATACCCAGTAGGCTACGGACACTTAATATGCGGGATAGTTTTTCAGTCCGAACCAAAACCTACAACTCTACAAGGCACAGGTTCTAGACAGGGACGTCAAAATACCAATTACTGCCTTTCGATAGTATTCAACGAAGGGCCGCTCGTATTACTGATTGATTGCGATGGTGTCCTATGTCTCAAACAACCTCCTGAAGTCTCGAGCCCCTGGGAGCCGCGCCAAGATGTATCTTCACTCTGCATCCTTGGTAGGCACGAGGAGTGCTCTGACAAATTGTTCGGAATCATACCACCAGGAACTTACCCTAACCGTCCTGCGAAAAATATTTACCACCTGCTTATTATGCATGCAGGCAGTTTTCCACCGTTCGCGTCTCGTGTAACTTACTGCCACGCGAAGTAAAACTTATAAAATATGAACTATTGCCAGCAGCTGTATTTCCACGTGGACCGATACGACGTGCAAACCTCAAGAAGAGAGCGTATTCCCTCTTAAAGGCCAGCAACGCACCGGAAACTCTGATGTTACGAGTGTCTACATACATATTGCTTTCCATCAGGTAGCCCCTTTGCTCGTTTGCCCCCTTATAAAATGGTGCTTCGGAACTTTTCATGACCGAGTTCAATTCGCACTTGGTAACTTCAATATACGCCAGTGATAAGCTGTAAGTACATGTTACTAGTAAAAAAAACAAAACCTGCAGTTAACCATGAACTGCACTAAATCAGCCCCCTGATTCACGATGCGATTCCGCGCGGAAACGGAAACGTTCTCAGGGAAACTCCTGGCACTTCTAACAGAAGTTTCCGAAATCAGGAACCAATAAGCTCGGAATAGCATCGTGAATCAGGGGGCTGGGTTTTGACGCCTCTGCAGTCCGAATTTGCTTTTAAAAGCGATGGATAGACATTTAAGATCTAAAGCGTAAGTATTATGACTTATGATCAATAATTATTATTTTCCTTGTAGGTACATAACATTTGAGATGAAATCCAAATATGTAGGCTACATAGCCCGTATCATAGCGGCTCTATGAGGTCGACCTTCATGATTGACAAGCAATAATGGTGAGACGCGCAGGTTGTAGGTAATTGGTAAATCTTGGGATTTTACCGAGCCAGTTGAAAAATGTTCCTGTTACCTATTACCAGCAAACTGCATGACTACTGCAGCTGTTATATTCAAAGTAGGTAGAATTGAAGATCGTGTAACTTAGATGTAGTACTAGTCGCATCATGAATCGTGATACATCCCTAATATGTAGAAGTTTTTGTACTACAACTTCTTGAAAATTATTCTTTACAAAGGTAGAGCTTCAAACAGTGAAAACTTCAAAAAAGTTGTAAATGTACCTGAGAAGGAAATATGTAGACAAGACACTTCGTAACCATCCTATTAGGACCCGGACACACCAACTTCCTCAATAATCAACATGTATAAATGTACCTATTCGTTGTTAACATAGATTGAGATATCGTGAAGTTAAAAAATCGTGATTCCGATTTATAAATCGATTACATACCGAGTGATTATTCACGGCGAATCATTGTTTTTATACTGTAGAAACCATGTAGAAACATTTTAAATATTAGTATTATTTAGAATCTTTTTATATGAACAGCCCCGTATATTCCAGTAATGGTAGAAATAAGTAAAAGGAAATAAATAAATAAATAAAATAAATAAATAAATATTAAGTATTGATGTAGGGTATACGCAGCTACGGGTCAGGAGAGAACTGTCGCTGGTATTATTCGTGGTTCGAATTATAAGAGGTCTCTCGTACTACCCGGATATACTAGCGCGGGTCAACCTGAACGTACCAGACAGGTATGTCTGGCGGAGAAGACGACCACCTCTGCTTGCGGAGCCCAGAGCCCGCACTAACCTCCTGCAGCAGGCGCCGCTAAC
>JAOTAV010031896.1:0-19888 GCA_026546445.1 Cyclargus thomasi
TTCAAACGTCAAAAATAACTAAACTCGCCGATCGTGCAAGTTAACTCGCAACTTAACTAAATTAAGTGTAAATCGGCCCTAATTAAATGTAAACCGGGCCTTAGTTCGAAAGCACAGTCCAGAAGTTCGAAAGCATAAATAACGGGGAGGCATAAGCCAAGAAGAAGAAGCATACATACTAAGAAAGTTAATATTCTACTTCCATTCTACAGTTTTAGAGTTAATTAGATTTATTAAATGTATAGATTTACATAAGTTTTAACATAATATAAATTATGATATATGATCAAACAGTCACAGATTAACAGTTAATCAATCTAATTTACAAAATGGGAAGCAAAAATCGTTCAAATAAAGGAACACAAAATGAGGTCAAGAGTTCGAATAATTTTGAAAAAGATACTGGAATCATAAAAGAACGATTAAGTGAAGATAGAGAAATGGTATACGCAAATCATTTAAAGAATTCTAGTTAATAAAGTATTATATTTATGTGCAATATAGTTTTGCTTATATTGTTAAAGTTTTGTGATTATTATTTTTGTTTTAACCATTTACAATGTTTACTTGCAATTTAAAGGGTGATGGAGCACCAGCAGAGAGTGAAATTAAAGAACTCAGTGAAGTGACAAATGTAACATTAGAAAGCGACCCTATTCAAAGCTACTATTTAAATATAAAAATTGATTTAGTCTTTATAGCACTACTCTTATTAGCTCTTTGTACTAGAATTTATAATTTAAGTGAGCCTCATTATATTGTGTAAGTAACCTTCAATTTATTTTTTCTGATACATATATATTTTTAAAAATATTTGTTTAGATTCTGATACAAACTTACACAAAAAGTGTGTATGTTAATCTATTTTTATTGGCTTTTATGTTTAATTTTTTACCCACTTTAAATAAGAAGGTTATCAAATCAACCTGTATATGTGTATTATGTATGTAATATATCTAGATATAAAACACTACAAAACTTGTTAGACAGAACTTTATTAAAATTTATGAAAGCCTTTAAAATAATCCTGCTTATTTGTAGGTTTGATGAATTACACTATGGAAGGTATGTTTCACTATATACAAATGGTGTTTTCTTTTTCGATGCACATCCACCTTTGGGCAAGCAGTTGCTTTACTTAGCCGGCCGAGCTGCTGGATATGATGGAAATTTTACCTTTGATAGAATAGGGTCACCATACAATGAAGCAGTGCCAGTTAAAGCATTAAGGCTTTTACCTGCCATCAGTGGAAGTTTTATTGTCCCCCTAACATATAAATTAATGTTAGAATTTAATACATTTCAATGGACTGCAATTTTAGCAGCTCTGCTGGTTTTATTTGGTAAGTAAATGCTTAAAAAAATCAAATTATAACTTTTAAGTTAAGAAGTCTATCTTCTAAAAAATTATTGGTATTTGTGTCAGTTGGCAAATTCCACACCTATAAAACTCATTTAAGTTTTGCTACATGAACAAATAATTTTAAAATTTATTCAAAATCATAAACATAATCTTTAGGATATCATAACACTAAGCAATGTAGATTCAAAATTTTGTTTTGTAAAAACATTCAATTTGATTTTATGCATTGTCAAATATCTCTCTTACAGAAAACTCATTTCTAACGCAATCTAGATTTATGTTGTTAGAGAGCATTCAAATACTGTTTGGTATGTGGGGCATTTACTGTGTTGTCAAGAGTACACGAAGCACAAGCATTTCAGCTGTTTTGTGGTTAGCTCTAGGTGCAGTATCACTCGGGTGTTGTTTCTCGTAAGTTCCATTGTTTATTTCAAAATAAAAGTACTTTTTTAAACCATATTACACTTAAACTTTAATGTGTATAAAAATATTTTTTTTTTCCTTTTCAGAGTGAAATATTCTGGACTATATACATATTACCTGGCTATATTTTTAGTCGGTAGGCAAATGTGGAAGAAATTGAGCCAGAAAGACTCCTGTTTGTGGCTAACAATATCAACAGTATGGAGACTTTTAACCTTTATCATAATACCTCTAAGTGTATATGTTTGTGTATTCTACATTCATTTAGTGATGCTCCCGAAAGCTGGCCCACACGATAGTGTGATGACTAGTGCATTTCAGGCCACACTGCAAGGCGGCCTCGCCAGCATCACTCGAGGCCAACCCCTGCATGTCGCCCACGGTTCACAAATAACCCTAAGGTACTCAATATTTATTTTAATAATAATAAAAATTATCATTTATTTTTAGGTAATAAAGCAATTTCAAATGTTTCTTGTGTAGGTAAATGCCATCTAAACCATACTAAAATCCACAGAGCATAAAAATTACTGGAAAATGAATAAAAATAACTTTAAATGGGTCTAAATACAAATTAAGTCCCCAAGTGTGAATAACGTTTTTTACATTAAACATAGGCATTCTCATGGGCGCACGTGCTGGCTGCACTCGCACGCTCACGTGTACCCGGTGCGGTACGCGGACGGGCGAGGTTCGTCGCACCAGCAGCAGGTCACCTGCTACAGCTTCAAAGACGTCAACAACTGGTGGATCGTTAAGCGGCCGGAGCGCGCCGCTCTTGTCGTGGGGTCGCCGCCAGACGTCATCCGGCACGGCGACACCGTCCAGCTGCTGCACGGCATTACCAGCCGTGCCCTCAACTCGCATGACGTCGCCGCACCCGTCTCCCCACAGTCGCAGGTTCATTTTTTTCCATTTAGTAACTAATTGTTCTCACCACTAAGAAGTCCGTTTTGATTACATACTGTACCCGGCCGACTTTTGGGAAAGGATAATAATCAGCTAATGTCAGATTCATAGAGCGTTATCTCTCTGCTGTACACTATAGTCGATAGATGTGACATTTTGTCAACCTCGGATATTTGGGGGCTAGCCGGGGCCCGTGCCCCGGGCGGCAAGTGCAGGGGACGCGTCGTTGAAGTTCTAACACCACGTAAGTCACTTTTTGGCTATTTCGTCATTTTGATGCCGTTTTCCAGAAAATCGGAAAACGCATCGTTTAAGTTAATCTGAAACACGAGTCAGCTAACAAAAACTTGTACAATATTAAATTGTAACAATCTATTAGTTTGGTGACCTATACAAAATTCAATCAATTGTTACGCTCTCTTTAAAAATTTGCTAATTTAGACTTTACGTGTTGTAAGAACTTCTTTATTGTAGTGCGGTTGAAGGAAACAGTTACTTTTGGTTTTATATTTCATCACGAAACACACAAGATCATAAACAAAAGACACCAAAACACTTTAAAAAAATCAACAAAATTATATGAAAAGCCTATTATTTTATAAAGCCTATTATATATAATTGCGATGAGAAAAAAACGGTAGCAAATCGTCCCCCAGACAACGGCCATAGCAAGTTGTCAATAGCTCGTGCGGCATGCCTTAACCTTTAGAACCTACCAAAGCGGTTACACTAATAATTTCCTTCGCTACATTATTAAATAAAAATAATTAGTACATTAACACGGAGACAACAGCAATAGCAAATATGCGTGTACAACAAAATTGAATTAATTCAAAATATTATTATAGTGATACAGAATGACAAAATATCACTGACTTCTGTTAAGAAATTTGGTAAGATATTAGCGATTTGAGTTTCTCCGTACATAACATACATAACATACAAATACGTCATAATACACACATAATACAACACATCGCAAGAGATAACACAAAGGGTGCAGCCAACAAAATCTCAATTTATAAACTAGCCGAGGGTCATTGGAAACTATTGACAATAAGAAGTCCGTTTCAGGAGGTGTCGTGCTACATCGACTACAACGTGTCGATGTCGGCACAGAACCTGTGGCGTGTGGAGATCGTGAACCGCGAGGAGGAGAGGGCGACGTGGGACGGCATTCGGTCGCAGGTGCGGCTCGTGCACGTCAGCTCCGGCGCCGCGCTCCGATACACCGGTCGCCAGCTGCCCGCCTGGGGCTTCCACCAACACGAGGTGGTCGCCGATCGCGCTCTCGACCATCGTGACGTGTTATGGAACGTCGAGGAACATAGATACACTAAAGGTGCTTATTATTATTATTACATTTAGAAACTTGCGCCTTTAAATAGGTTTAGTGTAATAAACTTAGGTAACTTCAATATTACAGTTTCTTAATAGACCAAGTGTAAGTGCGGTGCGAAACATAGGTTTTTTAAAAGTTTGGCAAAAGATTCTATTTTTTTAAAGATATTTAGGGGGCAAGTATACACTGTAGAGCATACTGAAACTTAACCTGTGTCATACAATGGCATTTTATCAGGCCAAAAAAATCTCGTTCGCGGTGACGGTCGTTGGCGGCCATAGATTGTTTTATAAACTTTTGAAAAACAAATTTTTCACACCACACTCGGACTAAGAAACTGTAAAATTACCTATGTTTATTAGCAGTATTTAAAGGTGTAAGTTTCCAATGATGAACAATTGGTAAATAGTAGAAGTTACAACTTTCCATAACATCATTCTTAAAAAACATCTAGACAAATCATAACATGTAAGCTGGTACCGACTTATTATATAAATAGGCTGATTCCTCACCGAATTCAGAAACAGGCATTATAAAAGAATAAATATTATTTTATACTTTTAAGTTTCTTTTTTATTGTTTTTGTTTTTTGCTTGGGAAGTCGGTTTTAATTTTTTGTTAAAAATAATAATTATTTCACCCTTTTTAGTTATCCAAAATTATAATGTTATACCTATAGAGAACCACAAGGCATGATAATTTTTTTTAATCTTATTTAAGGGGCAAGGGGTCGCCCATCTCGTAACATCCGAAGAGTAGCATGTTCATTGCCGACCTTTTTATGAAAGAATAGGGAATGGGCATTGGACAGTGGTAGTACAGGACTATTCCAATGAGTTTACGACGAGGTACCTCCTCAGCCACAATGCAAAAAACCGACAACAACGTCCCTCGGGTTTAATTGTACTAAAAAAATATTGATTTTTTTTATTCCTAAAAAGGACTATTGTACAAACAAGACGTCCAAGTACTTTTCAGTCTGTATGGAAGGCACGTGCCTGGGAATGGGAATAGGGATTAGAGAAGTTTGGCCACCGGTAAACTTACTGGACGAAACTTGTGCTGTACAACGCCGTTTCACGCCAGTGCCGCCAACACGTATCATGTAAGTAAAGCTAGAAACCTAGCTCACCGACAAAATGTTGTCGACATATGTCGGCGCCGTCGGCGGCTAAGGTGTATAGCGCGCCTTAGAACTGACAAATTAGTCGGCAAGCTACGAAATAATTATCTTGAATAATTGTGGGTTGTTGAATGAAGCTATAGTAGCTATGATGATGATGATAATTGATATAATTAGCTTATACGCTAAGCTAATTATAACAATCTTTGGGTTCTTAAAACAACGCCGAAATCTCCAAACGTATATCTTTAAGGAAGAAGTTCCATTAGCACCTTGTGAACCATGGTAGGTATTCGTTGGTAGAAATACTTTCTTATTGGTGCTAAACGATTAGGATACTTATATATCATGAAATCAAAATCATATTTACCTTTAAATTTTTAGATGTTCTGGGGTAAAATATGGTCATAATGCGAATTATCGCATTCATTAGAATGGTGTTTGGTTTGATGGCAGTGATGATGATTATGAATATATTTTATATTGTGGTAGCATATGCTTTTAGTTCTTAAAATAAGGCCAAAAACGCCAAAGTCATATCTGTAAAGAATTATGAGTTCTCTCAGTACCTTCGAAACCATGGTATACCTTTGTACCAAATCCTAATTTTTTGTAACTTGTACCTAGGACGCTTCTATAGAAACTAAAATCTCTATATATTTCTGTACAAATTTCGAAGTGTTCCCTCGATTACTCAAGGATCCCATCATCAGGTCACCACTTTTGTGATGATGATGATTATTGATATAATTAATGTTGTAGTAGCATGTGCTTTCAGTTCTTACAGCGCCTAAAAACCCGAATGTCTTATCTTTAAGGAATCACGAGTTCTCTCCATACCTACGGAACCATGGTATACTTTGGTATCAAATCTTACTTTTTGGTAACATACGAGTACGCTTCAAAGAAATCCAAAATCACTTTATGTTTCTATACAAATTTCGAGGAGTTTCCTCGATTACTCATGGATCCCATCATCAGGTCACCACGTTTGGGAAGATGGATTTTGGAGTTATACCCTATACAACAAAGAAAAAATTTTGAGAATCGGTTCACTAGCGGCGGAGTAATCGTTGAACATACAAAAATATGTCCACAGCCGACCATATAACCTCCTCGTTTTTTGGAAGTTGGTTAAAAACCGGCAATTTGGACTTGGGTTTGACTCGCGTACGATGGATTCCGTACCAGTAGATGGCAAAAAAGTGATTCTGTTTTCTCATTTGCTGTAACAGATTAAGTCGTATCAAGCAATTGCGTGATGTAGACAAAACCTTAGTGATATATATTAACAAAAGAAAGAAAATGCCAAAAAACACGTTAGTTATTTTTAGTATTTGTTGTTACAGCGGCAACAGAAATAAAATCTGTAAAAATTTCGGCACTTTAGTTATTACAATTCTTAATACAGCCTGGAGACAAACAGGTGGACAGACAGACAGACGGATAGATATTAAATTCTTAGTAACGGGGTCACATGTTGGTACGGAACCCAATTTTTTTTCGGAAAATAAAAAAGGTCATCATCTTTTTATATTCCGTTCGCAGCTGAGGACAGACGGGAAAGAGAGAGAGAGCTAGTGAGCGCCGAAATGATACCGACGAGCGTGCCGCAGCTGACGTTCTGGCAGAAGTTTGTGGAGCTGCAGTACAAGATGGCGGCGCACGCGGCGGACGCGCCGCTCGGGCACATGTTTGCCAGCGAGCCGCTCGACTGGCCGCTGCTCGTGCGGTCCATCGCCTACTGGCTCTCACCGGATTCCAATGTGAGTTTACTATTCTAATGTGTACATGTAAAAACTACTGAGTTTTTATGATAAGCGTGAAGTGAACTGATACCCAGGGCTAACATGTTTGTCAGTGCATGTTTTTAGGGTTCCGTACCCAAAGGATAAAAACTAGACCCTATTACTAAGACTTCGATGTCTGTCCGTCTGTCTATCTGTCCGCTCATCTGCCTCCAAGCTATATCTCAAGAACGGTAATAGCTAGAGACTTAAAATTTTCACAGAATATATTTTTCTATTGGTACTATAACAAAAAATACTAAAAACAAAATGAACGTTTTCGTTCTAGAATAAGATGTATAATAATTAATATATTCGACGCGTTCATGTTTTTTAATTTCGAAGAGGCCATGGTTCGACTCCCACAAACTCAGTTTTATATTGTGACTTTATAAATTTTTATAAAGTCATAATTTTTACTTTTTTTTATAAATTTAAAACTTTTTTATACATAATAAACTTTTAATAATGTGTTTATTCAATATTTTGCTCTGTACTGGTACTGGATCCTTTTTGCGCGAGTCCAACTCGCACTTGGCCGATTTTTTACTACGGGAAAATATTGCATCGTTTTTCCTTCATAAACCGCCGGACACAGCTAGTATTTGATAAACTAAGATGTTGAAATATGTGACATTTTTCGATGTTAACGAGATGATGATAACAGCTTAGAAAACTCAAATCTAAAAGATTTGAAGCTTTCGCCGAATGTTCGGTCATTGACCCTATTAAAGAATAAATTTTGTTTAATATTTTTTAGTTTCTTTTTTATTATTTTTGTTTTTATTCTTTTGGAAGTCGGTTTTAATTTTTTGTTAAAAATAATGTTTTCTGGGATTAAACGCAATTTTGAACTGTATTTTACAAGACACAAAGCTCTTTTCCTTACAAATAAGGATAAGCCGTAAAATGTTTTGTCAAGCCCGTCTAAGATGCGCCATCGACAAAAAGTTGTCTACACGTTTACTCGATAATTACCGGTTTATCTCTTCATCTCTATCGATCCCGAGGCTGTTTGTCCACCAACACCGTCAACCGAGAACGAGATTATTTCGCCACGATAAAATGCAACTTTATGACATAGACTACAGGTTTCATTTTCCTCTACGCCTTTAATGACGCCGACGACTTTGATTTTAGAGCAAAGTCGCTAGAAAATTAAACTTATACCTAGCCCAGATCATAAATTTGCATTTTATCGGGCCGAAATAATTTCATTCTCGGTTAACGGTGTTGGTGGACAAACGGCCTTACATGACATACATTTTTTCTCGAGTCTGTCGACAAAATTAGAGATAATTTTGTATTTCGTTTTTTAATCTATATATTTTTATCGACAACAATACAAATACAACAATACATTTTTATTGAATTTCGTCAAGATATTGATATTATTAGGAGAGTATGGTTTTTCGTCTACGGTTTTATCGAGAAATTTGTCCTAATAAATCGAAGTACTCGAATCTAGTGATATTGTCGATAAAGAGATACCTCGTTGTGTGTATCTTAGCCGGACTAGTCAGTCTAGATCATTGAAAAAGATTCTTGATAGACAAAAGAATACAGGGTGTAACAAACCTAAGTGAAAATAATATGTAATAAATAATTGTTTGTGTCCATTATGTAGAGTTTACTGAGAAAGTGCAGCGTAGAAGTCGAAAAAAAAATTTAAGCTCACTCTAGCGCCGTGAGTCTGCACATTCCAATCACAAAAATTCTCGCTTTTAGCAGTGCTATTTATACAGTAAACGCCTCTTTAAAGGGGACTTAGACACCCTCATAAATGTTATCACTTACTTCTGTTACACCCTGTATATTAGTTTTACTAAGCACTAAGGAGTCTAGTTAATTAAGAAGTTTTTCTTTTGACATTTCAGGCCCAAGTACACCTTATTGGAAACCTGATAACTTGGTACTCTGGGACATTGTCGGTGGTGTTGTACGGCGCGTTGCTAGCTTTTTACGCTATACGATCGAGACGTGCTTGTGAAGACTTGCCCAACTACGCGGCTCAAAAGTTTGAAGACGCAGGTTTTGTACTGTTTCTAGGTTACTGGATACACTATTTACCATATTTTTTCATGGATCGTACTCTATTCCTACATCACTATTTACCCGCCTACATGTTTAAATTACTCTTGTTAGCCTTTGTTATTGATCACATTTTTTTGGTCCTAAGTATTCGTCACAGTACGAGAAGCCTCAATAATGTTTTTCTCGTTGGTGTGTCTGTGTGGATGGCTTACGTTCTCATTACGTTTAAGAAATTCTCCATATTGAGTTTTGGAAATAGTGATTTGACTGAAACTGACCTTTTGAGTCTGAGGTGGAAAGATACTTGGGACTTTATACTACATAAAAAAGGGTAATTTGAATTAATTAAAACTTTAAATCATGATGCAGCTATGTTCAGTTTATAATATTACAAAAATACTGCAGACAATTAAGTAAAATAAATTAAACAGCTCATTGGATAGTGTTGTGAAAACTACTATAGCCAGGTTGTTGAAGGTGGAAAATTTTGGCTACTGACTGAGTGTTACTTGCTACTTGCTTTGCTTTGAACATTGTATAGAATTGTATTGTTGACACAGTTTTAATAGTCAATATAGCCAGATATTTTATCCAATTTTCAGTTTCGAAAATGAATTTTATAGAATTTGCAAAAATAAACATTACAATTTTTTTAACACATTTTAAATTAGAACTTTCAAGACTGAGATACCTATAATTTAGGTCTCAATATTTACTTATTGTTATTATATATACAATATGTACTTATTACAATATTGAAGACCTAATTATGAATGATAAAGTAGCATTTATAGCTGGGTATAACTGAATATTTTTACAAAAATATGTATATTTTAATCAACAACAGTTTAATTACATTTTATTATTATCATTATAGTATTGACTGACTATAAATATTATTTTAACATCATATTATTTCTAAACTTAGGAATAAAAAAAAATATTTTGTATTTTATAGTAAGTATGAAGTATGAAGTTGAAATCAATTTTGATTTAAATATCACATACAATTTACACATACAAATTTTGAATGTACATAATTATATTCCGTCCAATATATTAAGATATGTAAAATAACTTATTCTAATTTAAGACAACATACAATTACAAAAAAAAATTGAATTGGAAATTCATTTTTGGCCTTTATTTGCTCTTTGGAATGGCCTATTTAGTCATAGAGATGGATAAGACTAATGCTACTGGGCACTGACCCATAGACCCTTAACGTTTTAATGGCTCAAATATGTAATTATAATACTACACTAAGTTTTTGGAATAGTGGATTATTTTACTAATGAAAAAAACATGAGCCTTGAAGCTAATGAGGACCAGCGCATGGTGAATCTCGTTACAGAAGGTATAAAATCGAAGGTCTGTAAAATCAGTCCACATCTCACCTACCTTAAAACAACTCTTGTAGTGTAGTTAAGCCAAACTGGTTAATTTATCAAATTGTAGTAGTCAATATATTTTATATTCATACTAACAGTGCAGGATATACATTTTTTATGAGTGTAGGTAATTTTTTTTTGCTGCCATATGTTCAGTCTATATCTACATATATACTTGAGTCCCGAAGAATGACAACAACAAGGTAGAGCTTTTTTTGGTTGGCACTTGAGAGCATTCAAGAGTGGGAATCAAAAAATTGGTTATTACTTTGTAGTTAATTTTTACCAAGACTTTTTTTTTAAGTGTGTTTAGTTTAAGTAAATTCTTACTAATAGTAGCAAAATAAATATTTTCTATATTTTTTATACGTGTATAATACTCATAATAATAAGTAGCTATACAATTTATTGTTTAATGCAAAAATATTTTTATATGATTTTTCAATAAAGCCTTTTATACTGAAATGTTTATTCTAAATTTATGAATTCCCAAGTTTCTTTCATTCCCAATTAAAAATATGTTTTTATTATGGCTAGGAAAATTATTATTGGACTTTCAAAATATAGTAAAGTAGTTATGAATATGTTACTAATACTATTGTTGCAAATTCTAGGTATATATTTTAATTTTGTAGTACGAAAATAAAACGGTATGCTATGTACTGCTGTACTAGAGGTATCAAACAATGCAAATGTGTTTTCTGTGACATGTTTTGTGAGCAGTTTTTAGTAGAATAATAATAGTGGAAATATTTTTAAAAAAGTTTTTATTTTAATACACATTTTAATGATTAATATGTAAAATAATGTTAACGCTTGCTGCTGGACTCCTCAACCTCCATCGCTTGTACTGGATAAACAGAAACAGATTCAATTTCGAGAGGAATAACTTTTTGCTTCAATACTGCTGTTGTCCCAATTGGATATCTATATGATCCTTGTTTTTTGCCCTGGAAAATAATGTCAGTTCAGCATCATCTTAGTATATATTGTTCCTGCTGTGCAGGACATTTCTTTTGACTAAATACCCTAACTTGCTATCCTGTCTTAAAAAACTGGCCTCATGTATCCCAGGTATATTATGTATAGTGACACATTCAATAGTAGTAGTGCATTTTATAAGCATTAAAGCTTTTTATTTTTAAAGGGTCTCAATAATGGGCTCATTAGACATAGAGTAACATCTTTTGACATTATTAATTATACATTCAACTCAAAAAAGGAAAAAAATAAAATAAAGTGTAAGTTTCAGAAGGGAGTGTGAAACTAAACACTTTAATTTTCCTTTTTTAGTATTTTTGGGCAGATTTCAATTGTTGTAAAGATTTCAAATACCTTGACATTTGCTTCTTCATATGTTCTTAGATACTGAGCTGGTCCAGTATTACGGATAACACACAGGTCTACATTGGAACCTGATCCCAGGTCATTGAAGATACCAGCAGCAATAGCATCTCTTACCAATTTTTTCCCTTCTTCCTCAGACATATTAGGTTTCCAGTTAGCTTCAAAAACTGCCATTGCTGCTAATGATCCAGATCCTAAAAATATACATTACATGTAACCATTACAATAAAAAATATATATAGCATAGCATAAAGAAAAACTGTTAAAAACAATCTTACCCATTGTAGCATAAGGTAGCTTATCTACAGAACCATGAGGATATATGCAGTAAATATGAGGTCCAGTGCGATCAACACCTCCAAGAACGAGGGCAGCTCCTATGTGTCCCTGGTAACGGAACAACATGCGCTTCAAAAGCGTGGCCGCAGTTTCGACAGGTACAGTGCGACCAGTATGAAGGCGTTGCAACTCCAGCTGCGAGGCTACTGACTGAGTCGTCATTTCGGTATCCGCAGCAGTACCAGCACCACAACAGTACATGTTTGAAGCTAAATAATGAATCTTCTGACAGTTTTTGTCCGAAACAACGGTGTTTTCCGTTGCTCTTGTATCAGCTCCAAGTATTACACCATCCGCATATGTTATACCCACAATTGTGGTACCGGTCTTAGTTGCTTTTGGAGCGGGAAAGCCTTTTTGAGCGAGAAAAGCATTCCTTTAAAAATATAAATCGTTATTAGGTAGGTTTCATATATTTGAAAAAAAAACTTTGTATGTCTACCACAGGTCTTACATACCTGCTACAATTTTCGAAGGAAAACCCCGGTGGCGGTACTTCAGGAACCAAAACTGATGCCATAGTCAATGGTAGGATATACAAGTTATTATGGGATAAACAAAATTTAATAAATATGCTGAAAAAGTCACAAATCACAAGCCACAATGATTTGACAAAATCAAATGTGAAAATGAATTTCCATACAACACTTCTTCTTCCTCTATATAAAAAAAAAATTCAAAGCAAAGGCCACAGAATAAGGATATACGGCAAAAGGCAAATACAAACGTTTAAGCTACAGATATCTTAAAAATTTTGTACTCTGTGACATACCAGTAACCAATCACAGAAGGACAAATTGCTTTTACGTAAAATAATGTCAAAATAGATATGACAATCTTCGAAACTGTCAAAACTACAAAAATGTGTACGGTGCGCGCGGCTTAAATTAATGGATTTACTTTTGTATTAGATTATTAGAAAAGTAAAAATGATTACTAACACGGCTTACATATTTCTAATATATTTTTTATCATGTGTTTTAATTACTCTTGCCGGTCGAGATTTTTACCAAATACTAGGGGTGTCGCGATCAGCTAGCACAAATGAAATCAAAAAAGCTTACAGAAAATTAGCAAAAGCCCTGCATCCAGATAAAAATCAAGATGATCCAGATGCATCCCAAAAGTTCCAAGATCTGGGAGCCGCTTACGAAGCCCTCTCAGACCCTGACAAGAGAGAGTTATACGACAGATGCGGCGAAGATTGTTTAAAAAAAGATGGTATGATGAATAACAATGACCCTTTTGCAAGCTTCTTCGGAGATTTTGGCTTTCACTTCGGCGGAGAGCAACAACAACACGAAACGCCTCGGGGGGCGGATGTGGTCATGGAACTAACTGTTTCACTAGAGGAACTGTACAATGGAAACTTCATAGAAGTAAGTTATAGTTTGAGGTTTTATGGTTATTTGTAACATATGTAGTTTCTTACGCAAGCATATTCTTCTTACAGATAACTAGAAATAAGCCAGTCATAAAGCCAGCATCTGGAACTCGTAAATGTAATTGTCGTCAAGAGATGGTTACAAGAAACTTGGGCCCAGGACGGTTTCAAATGATGCAGCAAACTGTTTGTGATGAGTGTCCAAATGTCAAATTAGTCAATGAGGAGAGATTACTAGAAATTGAGGTAATTATATTGATTATATCAAATAGTAACAGTTTATGATGTTTGGCTTTTTTTATATATAGAAAATTTTTCATTATAATATATTCATAGGTTGAAGTTGGTGCTCCTGACAATCACAAGTCTAGGCTAAGAGGTGAGGGTGAGCCTCACATGGATGGTGAGCCAGGTGACCTAGTCATTGTGTTTAAGACTGAGCGGCATCCACACTTTACTCGTCGAGGAGATGATCTTTATACAAATGTTACCATATCACTGCAGGTAATTTGTCATGTCATGTTTTAGTTACAATACCTTTTATAATTATTAAGATGGTTAATTTTGACATAATATCTCATTAACCTAATTGTTTTTATTTCAGGATGCATTAACAGGATTTAGTCTTGAATTGGTGCATTTAGATGGACACAAAGTGACAGTTTCACGTGATAAAGTAACATGGGCTGGTGCTCGTGTAAGGAAGAAGGGTGAAGGCATGCCTAACTTTGAAAATAACAATTTACATGGAAACCTTTACATTACATTTGATATTGAATTTCCTAAAAAAGATTTCAATGATGAGGATAAAGAAGGTAAACTAATTTTTCATGTGTTAACTAAATTGTTGCAACTACATTATTTAAATATTTTAGAAATGCATTGTATTGTTTGGTGCTCATCATTTAATCGCCATTACATAAATATTAATATTTTCCTTTTTATTTCAGCGCTACGGAAAATTCTTGCACAGTCACCAAATAATAAAGTATATAACGGACTTTGAAAATATTCCAATTTAATTTATTCCAAAGTAGTGAGAAAAGTGTGTGCTTCGGATGATGGAAGTGTAATGTGATTTGTGTTAAATGTAAGGTTCTTAAAGGTTTTTACAAATAAATTATAAAAAGAATAAATTGTTTTGAAAAATATACTTTATTACCCTTTCTTTAATTTTGACATTCAGATATTGGCAATGCCAACTACTATTTTTTTAGAAAATTTTGTTTAAAAAGTATAAAACTTACAATATTCAATAAGCATTTAGAATATTATATGTTGGTAGTCGGAATTTCGCGAGCTACGACCTCTAATATAAACAACAGTAACAATTAAATAAATTTTTGAATATTTCAATACATAGAAAAATTAACATTATACATCTTCAATTTTTTCATTATCATCTAAATGGACTATATCACAATAACTTCTAAGTCTAAATAAAATTATATTTTCTACTAATAAAATGTTATCTAACAAGTCGATGGCACATGAAGCCGTACAGACGGCGACCGACTATGTTACAAGACAGGATTCGTGAGCAGAAGGTGCAAGCTGAGGCGTGGTGGTAGCTTGAAGCACGCTGTTGACTACCGCCCGCGCTAGGTACCCAATAGACACAGGAGGTGCTGCTGCGCTCAACGGAGAATCTGTGTCTGTAATTCCGCTATCCTAAAAAATAACTACCGTTAGAAGTTTAAGCAATAATGTAAGAGTCCATCGTTGAAATACTGGGTAGGCAAAGAGGGTAAGAAAGTACATAACAAATAAATTGAAACAGAGTCAGTTGACGGACTTACGTCAATTGGTCGGAATATGTCAATTCCATGTGAGTGGGGACTCGTAATCTGTCGACGGTGTTTGACATAACGCGACCAACTTATATTAGCTATCTGTTTCTGTATTAACTTACCTGATAGTGTAATATGCAGACTACGTGCCTTTTGCTACCGCAAAATATTTTTAGCCGCATCTATAACTTAAGCCTTAAACTCAGCTTAACGCATTGTGGGTAGTCCATATGCGTAAGGTGTCCGACACCCTGCCCCCACCGATGTCGCCAATCGTCGGGGAAGCAGAATGTATTTCACCGTTGAAAAGGAAGGCGTACCTTTGCGTAAGTAGCGTGCGCGAGATCGAGCAGGCGGTCAAGGTGTAGAGGGTGTTGCAGCAGCAGCTCGGGGTTGCGGCGCAGGATGGCGTGCAATACACACAGCAGCTCCACCACCAGCTGCCGCCGCTCCGCGCTCGCCACCCGCACCAGGGCCGCCTCCACCACCAGCGCGAACGACAGCTCCGACCGTGACATGTTCACCAGCGTCGGCGCTGCCTCTATACAGTGACCCTGCGCACACCGAAACATATACTATGTAAACACACCACACATATAACACCATTGCAGTTTTATGACGTTTTTGCACTGACGTGATGTCGCCAGTGAGCGATAGTTATTAAGTTTTCATAAGATTATTATTTACTAGCTCTTGCCTACAGCTTGGCTCGCATGAAAAATTGCGTAAAAATATGAATATTCTTATGAGCTACTTTAAAACATGAGGTTTTTCTAAACCAAAAGCAGCCATGTTACATCATTTTGACTAAGTTTATGAAAAAAATTAAGCTGATTAAATGCTTTGTGAAGAAAGGACAAACTAGCACACTGTCCATCAATATTAGTGTATGAAATAGTATAGATTCATCTGTCGGTCATTTGTATACTAAAAGCTTAGGAAGAAAAAGTGATGTCTAAAAAGTTATGAACGCTTTTCTTTAAATGCTTAAAAATACCACTGGCATTTCAGCAACTGTTTATTAATTGTGGCTTACTAATTATTACAAATTATTGTCATTTGTATTATATAGTAAGCCACAATCAAAGTTTTAAGGTCAATACGAAAACTGGAATAAGAAATATCATATTTACCTCAACGATGATTCCTTTAGGTGTCCTTACGAGTATATCCCACACCTGGACGTAGAAATTCTTAGGAACCCTGCACAGACACCCTTCAAGCCGTCGTCTCTGTAGCGGAGTCAATCTGCAATCCCAAGTCCCAAGTTAACTCCCAAGTCTACAGAATAGGTATTTTAACTTCAAGAGTATTCTGCAAAATATCTAGATAATCAGCAGAGTAACAACATGGCAAAACATGGTTTTCCGAGTCAGGCAATAATAAATATTTATACTATTCAAGGTTCTTCTGTCATGTGACGTTTATAATATGCGAGATAATAACAGAGAGCTTTGAATAGTTAATACACTGTCCCCCTTACTAGTAAAAATCTATACACAGCGTATAACTGTTCAAGGTTCGCTGTTCTCTTCTATTCTGTGACGATTTTAAACTGCCAGAGAAAGAACAACGAACCCTAAACATGTAGTTTTTCTTTTATGGACGCTTCACTCCACTACTTACAGGTACTTGTGTTACTACTAGGTACCAGACAATGGAAATATATTTAATAATAAATATATTTCCATCGTCTGGTACATACTCGTACACACAAAATAATTATACCATACACGTAATTAATTTTTTTTATGATACACATATTTAATACATATCCTAGATAGAGAAAACCCAGGAACATTGAAAAACTTTTGCTCCGTCGGCGGGATTCGAATTACCAACGCCGCCCCGGCTTAAGCTACCAACCCACTTACCAACTGAGCGCCAGTTATACACTGTATAAATATTTTTACTAGTAAGGGGGTACATTATAGCTGCTTTAGACCGAGATGAGATGCACAACTCACCCCTCGTCGTCGGCCCAGTCGGAGACGGAGAGCACGCGCTGTAGGAGCTCTCGCAGGCGATAGGGTGACAGACCCTCGAGCTGTGCGGGGTCGGCGCCGCCCAGCGCCAGGCACGCACGCATCGCCTCCAACACCCACCCCACGCGGATCTTCAGGATGCCGCGGAACAGCTCTGGGTTGGTGCCTATCAGTCGCCCACAGTACAGCACGATCTCCTGAAGTACACATTTTAATTGCCGCGAGAGAACCATTCGGCACGAATGGACCGGCTCCACTGGAAAAATACCACTGGTCCAGAGAGAGCCGGTGTGTTTCTTAGAGTAAATAAACTTGCATTAAGGTCCATATCCCTATTCCCTTAGCCTTTTCCATCATACAAGGCCGGCAACGCACTTGCAACTCTTCTTATGTTGCAAGTGTCTATGGGCGGCGGCAGTTTCATTCAACCGGGTGGCCCGACTGCTCATTTACCCTCTAATTTTATTAAAAAACGAGCCTTGGGCGAGCGCGTTCGACTGAAACAATCACCCGTCTGTAGAGACAATTTTGAATGAGAAGAGGTCTTATAGTTTTACCTGTTGCAAGACTGCGCCTATAATGTCGTAGGGTTGTATCGTTGAGTACATGACGGACTGTATCTCGCCGGGCGTCATCGGCTTATCAAACACCGTCTCCTTCTGTCCGATCACACCGACAGTAATCTGTTGTGAACAAGACGCGATAAAAGCAAAGTGTGACATAATAAACTAGTTGCCCTCATAAAAAAATAAAGAGTATATTATTATGATAACTTGATAAATCAACAGCTAAAAATATAGCGACTTTCGTTCATATAATCTCCATATTTCAATTTTATATTTCCCCTTTTCAGTATATACGAGTATATCACTTCACTCGCTATCCGCAATGTCTGTGACGTCACTATACCCAAAACAAACAATGTTTTTCACTTTGTTTCTGACAATCACCGTTTGTTTAGAAATGACAATTTTTTTGACAAACGGTTTATGACTACACTGATTAAATTGGGTGAAAGCATAATACTGAGTACCAACTAATACAGATAGTTCAACGTGTGTGTGCGCTTGTGAATTCACAACTTTTATTTATGTGGCAGTGATGGCATGCGTCGCCTGAGCAAACAAGGTTTACCGACACGGTAGGAGAAGTTGAACGGATACAGATCGTGGACCTAAGTAATTTACATGCAATTGTACATATTCCGACTAAATGATGTATGTACCGTCAAATGGTTCTCTTTGAATTTTCCCCATTATACAAGTGAGATGAACTATCTGTAAAAGATTCTTTTTGTACTATAAGAGTTAGTTTGTTGTCTTGACCTGTTTCCCGCTGACTAGCACCGTGGTGATGAAGGGGCTAATGGAGTCGACGGTGTGGTTGAGCAGCGAGGAACAGTACCGCACCGCGCGCCAGTGCCGCGCCGCGCCCGCCGCGCCGTACAGCGACTTCAACGCCGACTGAACCGATGTGCCGTTCACCTGACATGAGACAAAAACTCACATTAATTATTACGCCACTCCTAATCTAATCCAGATTAGGAGTGGTTAGGAAACTAAGGTGGGAGCTCCGCTTCGCTTAGTTTCCGTGGATATTTTTTTAAATAAATTTAAACCAACGTACCTAAACGAAGCGGAACCTACATAAGGGTCGAATTGATAATCTCCGTTTTTTGAAGTCGGGTAACGTTTGACTTAGCTGGTATCGACTACCTATAGAATACCTAGGCCATGTATAAAATGAAAACTATTTCGTACATTGCCTAGGCATATTAGGCATCCTACAGAATGCCTCATTATATATACACATTGCTGGTCGGACCCATTTTTTGGGGGGTGCTGAATTTGTCTATCGCGCGGGAACCATACATTTTTCCGGCAAAAAAAAGTATTCACCAGATCGTTCTGGGGTGGGCACGGTAATACGCCTATGAGCATATAAAATAATACTGAAAAACGTATATCTGCAAGAAGCCTAAGTACGCGCTCTAAGAGTTATCACACGTATATTATAAAGAGTAAATATTAAGCTACCTTAAACTTTAATGTGTTAGTGAAAGACACAAGTGTACATACACCGTTTATGTTAAAATTTAATTTGCTAATAGCAGTGGAGGGCATCTTATATACCTCATATAGTGGTCCCTCGCGCTCGAGCAGTATGCCCCACAGCTGGCACTGGTCGAGCACAGGCGGGGCGGCACGTAGTGCGGCGAGCACGGCGGGAGTGTCGCGTGCGCGGTAGTCGGGGGCGGGGTCGTCGCGCGCCGCCAGCGCCCGCGGCACGTCCGTCAGCGACTGGTACCCGATGTACTCGTGCTCCAGCTGCTTAAACTGCGCGAAGTTCTCCGAGGGGAACTCGCCCTGGCTCATGAAGTCCAGGTGCTCTGTTTGACGAAGGTACAGTTAATTTAATTCAGTTGTGCACGTGGCACAAAGTGTGGTTAAGTTAACATGTTGACGCGGACGGCGCATGCCACGTCACTACCACATTAATGAATGTTTTGTATTTACAGGCGAACAACTGAGTTAAATTACGTGTAACGCGTCCAGAATAGGAAATATGCATGATTTTTTATTATTTAATTAAAAAAATCTTACGTTATTGAAAAATGATGTAGTCCAATCAGTTTTTTGATAAAATTGAAAACAACAAAGTTACAAGCCTT
>JAOTAV010031917.1:0-19877 GCA_026546445.1 Cyclargus thomasi
TGTATCCAGCTAGTGTATCCAGCTAGTGTATCCAGCTAGTGTATCCAGCTAGTGTATCCAGCTAGTGTATCCAGCTAGTGTATCCAGCTAGTGTATCCAGCTAGTGTATCCAGCTACACAGAAAATCCATATTATTTTAATTTCAAATAATTTTTCGGGTCCGAAAGCGTCTATCGACGCAGAAAATTCGAGAGATTTTTTAAAATGTTATTTATCTCCTTCTACCATTTATGTCTTCAATTTCATAAAAAATATCTCAAAATTGAGATATTTTTTATGAAATTGAGAATGTTGCTAGTAAAAATAAATGCTGGGTTCAACTTATAGCAGCCAGACTATAGTTTTTGATAAAATTTAAAATAACAAAGTGGTAAGCATCTAAAGTAGTCAGAAAGAGATATCCGATATTGATTGTGACGTCAAAGTCTATAAGCTGCATATAAAGTTCATACTAAATTACGTTTTGAGAGTAAGAGATGGGTAGAAAACTTACATCGCTAATATCTTACTTATTTCTCAACAGAATTAACAGATTTTTTGTGATTCTGTATATCTATTAGCCCACTATTATAATAATTTACATTCAATAAATTTTGCTTCATATGCTCTTATAATCTATCTATCTTAATAAGTAGCACCTTTTCACAGCTCAAATTACTCAATACTTTAGGTACTATCCATAAAGTACGTCACACGTAGAAAGGGGGGAGAGGGTTCAAATTTAACAGTATTTGTTAAATTTAAAGAAGAAGCGGTTAACTAACATTTTAAAAACTACCAGATTTGCGAAAATGGACGCTTTACAACCGGACAAGTAATTTGAAATTAAAATAATTTGGATTTAATGTAGAGCTAGATAGACAAGCTAGACAATGAAATCGCGAAATTACAAGATTTATGAAAATTTTATGCGAAAAAATAAGTACTTACTCGAAGGTTGTAAAATGTTAGTTGTTCGCTTCTTTCACTTATGTTTTTGATTGTGACATGACATCGTTTTACAAAATGCATGAAACCGTCAGACCCGACAGACGTTGCCCTGTCGGTCTTGGTTTCAAATTCACTCTTAAATTATTATAAATCGGATAGTTTGTTTGTTCATCCTTTCTTCACACCCTAGCAAAGGATCGAGAGTGACATAAGATACTCTTGATCTTAGAGAAACAACATGTTATGAAAGGACCTTTAAGAATATTCGTATAGTTACGCGATTTGAGAAATCTACGCGAGCGAAGTCGCCGTCAAAAGCAAGTTTTAAGTGTTTACTTAAAACTTGCTTTTGACGTATTTGCTAATTACTAATTGTGTATTTTTAATTTTTATGGTTATTACTAATTGCTAGTATTGAATAAAAAAATACCTTTGAGGACCTCTGTCCAGTTGATAAGCGCGTTGGCAGCTCGAGTCAGGGGTCGCGGGTTCGAATCCCGCCAACGGAACAAAAAGTTTCACAATGTTCATGGTTCATGGATGGATATTAAATCCATATGACGTTTATTATATATCCCAGAACATGTTTGTGGTACACTTTACAGAAAAACTATAAGAGCTTTGGGCATTATAATAATAATTTATATAAGAGGTTTGGGCATTATAATAATAATTTATATAAGAGGTTTGGGCATTATAATAATAATTTGTACAGTCAGAGAAGTTGAAAGAGATACAGATCGAGGGTCAAAGTAATTTGGTCGCGTTATGTCAAACTCAGCCGACAGATCTCGACTTAGATGGAATTGACATATCCCGACCAAAAGCCGTAGGTCCGTCAACTCTCTCTCTTTCAGTCTCCCCCATTATACATATATAATAATAATAATAAATAGACGCTTTACACCACGTCAATCTGGCTGCTAAGTACCCGGGGGACTTGTGATACGGGTACCAGACAACGGAAATGTAACTAATACTTTTTATACTACTCATATATTCAAGATTTTTATTTTATGATACACATATTTAATAAACATCCAAGACCCAGGAACATTGAAAAACTTTTGCTCCGTCGGCGGGATTCGAACCCGCAACCCCCGTCTTACGCTACGCGCTTACCAGTTAAGCCACAGATGTCGTCAAAGGTATTTATTTATTCAATATTCTTTTATCGTCTAGATGTGTTAAAAAATAAAGTACTATTAATATTATTGATAATAATTAACTTATAATATTGTACTACTAACGCCATCTATGATTTGAGGTGTGCAACTGCGAAGATAAAAAAACTGAGACTCCACGTGTACCCAGAATCGTAAAATCATATTAAAAAAAAATCTGTCACAGTCACAGAATACTTTAAAAACCCAATGCATTTCAAAAATGTAGGCCCTCTGTTCAACCTCGAACATTCAACTAAATCAGCACATACAGAAACCTCTAAACTTCACGACCTAATCCAAATAAAATGGTAAAATTTGTGTGCGTCTAAATTGCAAATGTGTTAATAATAATAATGTAGCAGTATGTAGTAAGGTAGTAAGATCTTAAATAAACCAGATATAAACTTTGAGTTGTGGTCTCATTCCCCTCCACATCCCATCAAACCAACCTCTCACTGTAGCCGAGATACCTTAAGCCTAACCGTCATCTGAGCCTGGGTGGCTGACTGCAAGAAAACCTAATAAAATAAGGATTCCAGTTCCAAAACAAAATAGGGATTCCAGTGCTAGGTTTCTCCTCTTCTCCTTCCATCCTCATTTTTCTTTTTTTCTATTTAGCATGGGGAAATGCTTTACGCATGCTCGGCAGGCTGAGGACGTCGGCCGGGGTATGTGGGACTCTCAGAGGATCTACAAAACCCCATGGTGCTCCACTCACCGCTTGAGCAAAGTTCCGGGCACGATTAACCCACCGCAACTATATTAACATCTTTCGTCACATCATGACAGTGCAGGCTCTTCTAGGATGGCCCAGGAAAGCCCACACCGGGACCGCGACGGGCAGGAGCATCATGCGAGTCAGGGTTCTCTCTGAGACTCGGTGCAATGGGTAGCAGTGTCCTCACACCGCCACTCCGAGTATCCCCGCTATGCTGTGGCCGAACCATGCTGCGTGTCTTCTCGGCCGTCTCCAAGAGAGCTCTCCCCATAGGAACACAAACCCTATTCTGGGCTTCACACCCTCATAAAGCTCCGCTTTTCGTTAATTTAAAAATATGTTTATAGTACAAAAGTATTAAACATATTTCCGTTGTCTGGTCCCAGTAACACAAGTCCCTCAGGTGCTTACCGCGGGCTGACGTGGTGTGAAGCGTTCATCTATATTCTATCCATATAATATAACAGTAAAATTGGCGTGTCTGTACAATTCATATTTTTACAAACTAATCCATGCGGGGGTACTAAGGAACAGTAATAGAACACAAATCGACAAAAAAGTTGTATGTCTGTACGCGTGAATCTTAGGAACAACTGGACGGATTTGAATAAATCTTTTTTGTTCAATAGCTATTAGGTCTGGGCAACATATAGGATACTTTTTATGCCGGGAAAATGTTCCCCCGTGATATACAAATTTTTGCGTTCACCAACTAGTATATAGATTGAATAATTCCTTGCCCTATCCAGAGTTTCCTATCTCTTCGTCTTCCGCATGGAGTAACCCTGTATATAAGCTGGTGTCCACGCCAGATGTTAGCTCACGCATTTCGCTTTTGATCGCTGTATACCGTATCTATACTTATATCTCTTGCATTGTTCTTTGTACATAGATTGTAGAGTTTGCTTTGGAGCAATGTTCCGAATGAAATTATATCTTACTCGCTTATTCGTAAAAATATTTATAGAATGTTTAACTTGTTAAGATTCGTTATGTTTTTCTTTAATGCGACGTTTTTAATATTCCAGAAAATGATTGTAAATGTTGATTAGTTAAACACTGTTTAAATATTTTTATGAACGGGGGGGTTAATCTAATATATAAAAATCTCGTGTAACAATGTTTGTCTTCGTACTCCTCCGAAACGGCTTTACCGATTTTAGCCAAATTTTGCATGCATATTCAGTAGGTCTGAGAATCGGCTAACATCTATTTTTCATCCCCCTAATATATATTTTTTAGACAAAATTATTTATATGGCAAAACAACGTTTGCCGGGTCAGCTAGTATTATATACTATCTCCTCTTCTATACGTAATGTGGATTGTTAGATTTATATGTTTCGAATACAATAAATAATAGTCAATATCTTATATATATTTTATTTATTTTTTATTTTTTTCTTGTAAATATTTGTAGGTACTAAAGGGAATTCGAGAATGGTTCAGATTCAGAAGCCAGGACCGGCAGGGCAACCTCTGCTGGGTCCGGCAGTATTTTATACGTAATACGTATGAAGATAGAGACACGATAACAAAATTAATGTTTCTATGACTACACAAACAAGTTGTTGTCCGTGACTATGTACGCGTGTAACTTTATAAATTACCCGTTTTAAAAAAAATTTGTTTACCGCTCGTCTCCTATTGGTCGTTGCGTGATGTCATATAGCCTATAGCCTTCCTCGATAAATGGACTAACCGAAAAAAAAAATTTTTTTTGATTCCGCCCAGTAGTTCCTGAGATTAAAGTGTAAGTTATAATGGCTAAAATATAAATTTTTGGTTTATACTATCGCGGACTTTTTTGTAGGCATTATTGAGTTCTACAAAATTTCTTTAGAAGTCAACCATACATCTCTAACCGTTCGCGAGAATCGTTAACGTACGGCAGTTTTTACGACGACTTACTCCACAATTTTAACTATCACGAAAAATCCTATCTATTTTCCGGGATAAAATATAGCGTATACGTATATATAATCGTATATATAATCCCTCTAAGTAATGATAAAATACATTTTTAAATCTGTAAAGTAGTTTTTGATCCTAGTCAAAACAAACATACAAAAATACAAAGGTTTTCTCTTTATAATATTAGTATAGATATAGAAGTAGATAAATAAATAAATAAAAATCCTATTATTTCCTGCCATTTACAATTATGTCCAGACAAAATACATCACTAATCATCATTCATTAGACAATGTTAGATTTTGGACAAGTTATTCATCATTTAGTTAAAAGATCGATAAATAATTCAGTTAAATACAACAATCGTCAAGTCCAAATGACAAATTAGAATTATAATATAAATTAAGTCAAATCACTCAAATTATATTTTAGATCATGTAATGTCATAGCAATTAAAATGTCATGTAATTTGATATAATTATTAATATAGAAATTAATCATCAATTCAATTCAATTTTATTTGCAATCAATTATATAGAGAAGATAGAAGTATAGATTTATTT
This sequence comes from Cyclargus thomasi, assembly GCA_026546445.1. Classification (NCBI taxonomy): domain Eukaryota; kingdom Metazoa; phylum Arthropoda; class Insecta; order Lepidoptera; family Lycaenidae; genus Cyclargus; species Cyclargus thomasi. The sequence goes on from JAOTAV010031917.1 coordinate 5,291, forward strand.
TTCAGTTAACATCGACATAACAGCACTTTGTATCTAGGTAAACGAATCGTTGTATATTACTGCCTCAACCTCGTATGACGTATCTTAAAAATGGCTACATTTCACGAGACAAAAAAAAAACGGATTATATATTTTTTTCTTAGTGATTATACAAAACTGGATATGAGGTTATTTGATAAGTAAATTGTTACCTAACAAATAACTTCTTATCTAGTTTTGTACAATTACTGATGGGAACCCCCATTAGTAATTGTACATTGTACAATTACTAATGGGGGTTCTGCATGGCGTGAACAAACACCCCGCAAAGGTGCACTTTGATTCAATCCAAATTGCACCCTCAGCTCATGACAGAAGACTGAAAATAGCTTTACTCGATGGACACCATTTACAACATTAATATCTAAGATGCACCCTCAATTCAACCTTACGCCATGAACTGAGGTTGCAATTTGGAGTGCATCAAGGTCGTGTTTGACATCAAGGTTTGTCAAACACCACCATTTACGACAATAATATCTAAGATGCACCCTCAATTTAATCTTACGCCATGAACTGAGGTTGCAATTTGGAGTGCATCAAGGTCGTGTTTGACATCGAAGTTTGTCAAACACGACCATTTATAACATTAATATCTAAGATGCACTCTCAATTCAGTCTTACGCCATGAACTGAGGTTGCAATTTGGAGTGCATCAAGGTGGTGTTTGACATCAAAGTTTGTCAAACACGACCATTTACAACATTAATATCTAAGATGCCCCCTTAATTCCATCTCACGCCATGAACTGAGTTTGCAATTTGGAGTGCGTCAAGGTGGTGTTTGACATCAAAATTTGTCAGTTCATAGCGTAACATTGAAAATGCATTGCATCATCACATTTGCGGAATGTTTGTTCCCGCCGTGTGGAACGCCCTTTTAGAAAAAAAAAATATAACGAGGCTGTAAGGCATCGATATGTCCCTTTCTTTAGATAATGCTAAAATGTTACAAGCCATGTAATGTATCTCCATGATACGAGAACATGTTACCACATCAACATATTATGCTCAATTTATCATAGTCGGCAACTTTCGCCAAATGAGGTTTTAACAATGTCTGGCAAAATGCCAATATCTTGCCACATACCATGCCAAACCTCTTCTTATTATATTAACAAGTATTACCGTATTATATCCATACTAATAATATAAAGCTGAAGAGTTTGTTTGTTTGAACAAATCTCAGGAAGCGCTGATCGGAATTGAAAAAATATTTTTGTGTTGATTACTCCATTTATCGAGGAAGTCTACGTCCGCATGAAACTTTATAAAATAACTAGCTGACAAACGTTGTTTTGCCATATAAATAATTTGCCCTAACATTTAGGGGGATGAAAAATAGATGTTAGCCGATTCTCAGACCTGCTGAATATGCATGCGAAATTTGGTTAAAATCGATAAAGCCGTTTCGGAGGAGTACGAAGACAAACATTGTGACACGAGATTTTTATATTTTAGAAGAGTAGATATCCCGTTTTTAACATTTTCTGATTACCGCTCGGCTCCTATTGGTCGTAGCGTGATGTTATATAGCCTATAGCCTTCCTCGATAAATGGACTAACCGACAAAAATATATTTTTTAAATTCCGGCCAGTAGCTCCTGAGATTAGCGCGTTTAAACTATTTTTTACAATTTATTTTATACAGTTTTATATAATTAGTGTACCTACATAGAATCATTATAGTCTCCTACTTTATGCCATGGTATAATTCTAAAGGTGATCGTATACAGGTGTAACAAAAGTAAGTGATAAAACTTTAAGGATCACACGTATCTCTGATATAGAGCTCGCAGTTAAAGTTGCAGCGCTGAAAGCGACAAAGTTTTTTCGTGATTGAGAAACTCATGTCACTCGGGCGTTGGTCAAACAAATCACGAAATTTTTGTTGCTCTCAGCGCTGCTCTTTTACACAGTCTGTATACTTGTCATCAGTAACAGTAGCAGCACCGATCGCGTTACATATTAGAATTCGTTGTGTACAACGACGTGAAATCTCGCATATTCACCCGCACGTATTTCGTAAACGAATATACTATGAGGGTAACAAAAACTGCGGCGCGTGTGGGACGTGCGGCGCGTACTGTGCTGACCAATGAAGGGCATAGATTAAAAGCGGTGATGGCATCGGTCTACTAGAAATGTCGGTGGAAAACCAGGCGTGCGTCGAGAAACAAAAAACCCGACTGCACGAACCGTCAAAAACCGCCATTTTGTTTTCATACATTTCTATGTATTATCTTATGTCATTTTCACAGTACGAATCCAACGACACCTCTAACGCCAATCCATCAAACCGTTTCGGCTGCGGAGCGTGCCAAACAATTATACAAACATACACACACACAAATATCTCTCGAAAACTTTAATTCTAGCGCAGTCGGGTAAAAAATAAATTCGGTACCAGTCGCTCGCTGCGATCAAAAAACCACCTTTAGATTGGCCAACGAGCTTAGAAATTAGACATTAATGCTACTGTGTTCGAGTTAAAGGAATAGAAAACGTCAAGGAACTTCTCCGTTTATGAATCTAAGACTAAAAATAAAAATAAAATACACATACTTGCCAAAACATTTATTTATCACATTATCTTTAAAACTAATTGACTAGATTTGACATAATATCTGGCTTAACTAAGACATAATAGTGTATTTATAATAAATAATATTAATTTTATAAATTATTACAATTTCGAAGTATGTACAAATTTATAAGATAACAAGCTGTTGCCCGCGACTTCAGCCTCGTGATAGAACCTTTGAAGTTTTTCCTGATTGTTAGCTGAAAACCTCATGGAGCCCGCGACCGACCGTGGAAATCGGTTCGTACGTTCTGGAGTTATATCGTCAAGAAGGAAAACCAGACTTATTTTTTTTAAATATTAGATTTATTGACTTGATTTTATATTGGATTATAATAACAATCAGTGGACATGACATCATCCTACCAGGCTGATTTGTTTATTTACATACCATCGAAGAAATTGATTCCTAAAATACGTTGAGAACTGTCTATAGTTTCTGTATATTTATGGGGCAAGCGACTAGCCGGGAAACCTGATGGAAAGCGACTGCCGTCGCCCATGGACACTCGTAACATCCGAAGAGTCGCAAGTGCTTTGCCGGCCATTATGAGGGCCGGCCATTATGAGGGAACAGGGATAGGGGGACTGAACGAAACACAGCACAACGCCATTTTTCTGTGCGGCCATGGCATCACTCCGGTCGAGCTGGCCCATTCATGCCGAAGCATGGCTCTTCTATGGCAATGAGCATCCGTATGATGTACTTGAGATCGGAAAATGTCTCATTTGTGCATGCCTCCACCCGGGTTAGAACCTGCAACCCCACGAGTGGTAACCAAAGGTCTTATCCACTAGGCTACGGACGCTCTAAGCAGTTGACGAGACTACGTCATTTGGTTGTAATATTTCAATTACATAGTCGTGATCTGTCAGTCCAGCATTTATTACCGCGACTAAAGGACTTAAGTCCGCAATCTGACTGTAAATCCCCCGAATTTAAAATTTTTATTATTTTAAGTAACCAGTTAAAGGAAATCGTAATAAAGTCATCTGGATGTGGTTTTCATATTAAGCCGAGAGCTGGTATCAATTTTTGTGCAGGTGTTTGAGGCGAGCTGAAATCAGCAGTTTTTTCCGGACGAATTCAACCTACAAACATTCCAGAAGATAACGTTTTTCCTGTCAGAATGCATGCAACGCATCTGCAACTGTTTTGATCTCGTGAAGACATTCACATGCACTGTTAAAAATTTTTGTAAATTTACTACAATTTTACTACGAAATGCATCCTAAAATTACAAAATCTTGTATTGTATTGTAATTTAAACACGCATTTGTTGTAATATTACATTTTGTAATAGCTCAAATACGAAGTAGGTAGCATTTTTACAAATATTATGTAATAAATTGTGTAGTAAAATGACTGAGCATGACTGAATTTCACATTTCTAAAAATGTGGTGTGTAAATTTAGTAAATTTACTATGGAAATTTTTAACAGTGTACATTCTCAGCTTGGACACATGGGCTACGACAGTTGTTTTACATTATCCCACGGTCTGCCATTTGTGTTCCGTCTGATTGTATTAAAAAATATAATAAACTGTCGATTCTTGGTGGAAATTCACGCTCAAAATTAATAAACCACAGTTCTTCATGCACTATTTCAAACAATAACACAGATCGTTTCGACAAAATTTTCATCTGAGGGCTTAGCAAAGACCTAAACTTTTTCAGTTCTTTGCAGAACCGCAAAACAAAATAACATAAGCGCTTGTAACGCCTTAAGTATGTCATATTTCCGTACATTTCAGCCTCCAGCAGGAATCGACAAGAATAGAGGCGACCGAGAAAGTGTTTCCGTCTACTACGAGATAGACAACTTCGGTCGACATGTTGAATCAGCAGGTGGCATTATAAAACTTTAATCACCTCAGTCCGTAGTTTATAGAACACAGATCAAGCTAGCGCTTATCCCTTTTACATTTTTTGATAGTCAGCCTCCAGAATGCCATTCTGAAGTCCGGTGAATAAAACGCGTATATGAAGGGATTGATGGCAGAATTAAACCAGCCTAGCCACGTCAAAACATACATTAACACGGGGTTGACATAGTCGGTCGGTATGAAAGGCGTCAGTAGATAATATAGGAAGAACGGCAGCCAACACGCAATGAAACCACCCACAACAAAACTCAAGGTCTGTGCCGTCTTGGTCTCCCTACGCAGAGACGAAACGCGATTTTCCATTGGCTCCTTCAAAGATCTGTTCCTCTGGTTCTTGTATCGGTGATTCGCTTTGAACGTGACGTCGTATCTCTCTTTCTGTTGGTATTTGCACCTCTTTCTCTCGGTTCGGAAGCAGCAGGGGCATTTTTGGCTCTGCGTCGAACATTCGCTGGGCTGGGTGGAGTTTTTTGAGGTCTGCTTCGACACGTTCTGACGTAGAGAGAGTTTGTCGGATCCGGAATCGGATTCAGTCCGTATGCAGGAGAAATGCTGCTTCTGAAACAAATATACAATATAACAGTGGGACTAGCCAACAGGTGTTCTTCATTGGAATTGGCATATGCATTTGAACTACACAGAAAAAGTGTCGGCAATGATTTTAATTCCAGGTTTCATTCAGGACACCTAAATCAAAACTTTGCCGTCACAATAGCAAAGTAATGCTTTGGAATGAATGGGTCGTGTTGACTAGAGAAAGATCTCGATGAAACTTGAGTAAAACCACGCTTATTGCACGCTGTATTTCGTATAGCGAGTAAGTTTACCGGAGACCAACTGCCTACTCCCTTAGCGGGCAAACTAGCAGAAGGGTCACCTGATGGTAAGCAACTGTCGTCGCCTATGCACTAAGATCAGAAGTGTTGCAAGTGCATTGCCGGCCTTTTAATTAAGGAAGGACAGTGGACCTTCGCTAATTTCACTGAACAGCGCAAAGCTGTTTTCTGTAAATTGTTTTGTTGTATGGTTTCTTCCAATCATCCTCACCTTACACTTCGGCGCCGTGGTAGCCAACTGCTGGTGTCTCCTAGCGACGACGCACGAGATCCGAGCATACACATACACCATCACAGCCATGGGCAGGAAGAAGGAACCCATCGCGCTAAACACCACGTAGCCGGCGTTCTGGTTGTACCTGCAGACTCCACCCTGGTTGTGGTCTGGCTCGTACCTGGGCAAGAGTTTCCAGATGCATTTTGAATACTTCAAATGTTTGGGACTTGGGAGTTTTAAGACAAAATTAAGAGATTCCGGATGGGTTTGGAAGAATCAAATTTGGGATGTTTGGGAGTTTGTGACTTTCCAGATGAGTTTAGAATACTTCAAATGCGTTTTGCATTCCACATGAGTTGGGGAGAACAGAGTGTGTCTGAACGATTCTAGATAAGTTTACTACAATCAGGGAAGCTGAAACAGAGCCAGATAGCGGATCTAGGTGTGGTCGAGTTAAGTCGAACCTAGCCGACTATAACGACTTACATGGAATTGACATATTCCGACCAAATAACGTAGTTCCATCAACTGGCTCTGTTCCTATTACCCACATTATACAATCGAGACGACTCGAATAAAATAAAACCTTTATAAAAGTTGTTCAGTTATTTGCAGGGAGTAAATTAAATCCGATTACGATGTTTGCAAATATTCGCGGGGTACAATGTGGCAAAAAAAACACTCGGTTGGTGACATTACAAATTTTCATCTTTTTAAATCACAGACGGCCTTTTCACATCTTATTCTTCACTTATCAGTATTACTTGTGCGACGTAATGAGTCGCATGACCTTGACAAAGTTATTTGGGAAAAATGTAAAAAAAAACATAACAGAATGTCTAAAAGCAGCATCGGAAAACTAGCTAGAATATCGATTTTCTATTGCTGTTTTTGGACATTTTGTTATGTTTTTTTTCATTTTTCCAAAAATACATTGTCAATACAAGCTTATGTCGTGTCTAGTTAAGTCGCACAAATTATACATTGTCCGTCGTATTTTGACTCAGCGAATATTATAGAAAATTAGAGACAGAATAAGTACAACAATAGGCAGAAAATTTAAAAAAACCTGCTGTCAAGAGGGTGCTTAAGCACGACCAAATATGACTTCAATGAATAGAGAATGGAACAGTGTAATTAATTTATTCGAATAGAAGTTAGGTCAAGCACACTAGAGACTTAATTATGTAACGAGCGCCGTTAGCTGCCGTTTTTATGGCAAATGTATATTTCATTGTATTATTTTTTATGGCAATTGCATATTTCATTGTATTATTATATTGCTAGTGAAAAAAAAATTAGCAATCGCGTTAAAATCTAGACTATTAGGATGCCATATCGCGTTTATAATCAATACCAATAAAACGCCATCTGGCGAATCAAGTTGAAAGTTTTTGGCAGTTGTTACAGTGCAGTTTAGCAGATGGTATCATCAACATTCACTTTTAAATTTAAATCAAATAAAAACGTTTTTAGCCATATACCAGAAAACGTTCTAAATCTTTTAATTAATAAATTTAAAAAAGTAGTAAAATACGTGTGTGTGCTGAAGCCTTTTATAAAATCGAAGATTTTATTGACGACAGCACCTTGGCAATAGGGTGGCCCCATGCAGGCAATTAAAACTATTAATTTAAACTATTTATTTATTATCAGCTATAAGTCATAATATTGTTATTTTCATATTTTCGTTAAAAGATGGAGTTACTTTCGGGTTCTTCTCGCCGGGTTTGTTCTCGAACCACTGGTAGGCAACAAAGATTAAACGTACAGAAACGTTTTTGTGGAAAAAATACTCTGATTATAAAAGATTTTCATTTGGATTCTGTCTCTCTCTTACCATCCAAACATAGGCGGGCACGTGATGGCGCTGGCAGACACCCACACACAGAAGATCATCGTTAACGCCAGCTTCTTCGATCTTCTTCTCCTGGAGTACGTGAGTGGACGAGTCACCGCCAGGTACCTGATGATAAGACTAGAAATTATATGCTGCAGAAGATAATCTAGAGGTACAAAGTGGTGTTGCCTTAGGGTGTGTAAAAGAGCCCCGTTGAGAACAACACCGTGGTGCAAACGTCGTGGCCTGTTATGCCAATGTTGGTGTGAAAGCGTCTTTATGAGCCTATGTTTTATTTATGTTACTTAAGAGGCAAGGGAGCAGACGGGTTACTTGATAGAAAGCAACTGCCGTCGCCCATGGACACTCGTGACATCCGAAGAGTCGCAAGTGCGTTGCCGGCCTTTATGAGGGAATATGGAATGGAAACAGGGATAGGGGATTAGGGAAGTTGGGACACAGGTAAACTCACTCACTGAACGAAACACAGCACAACGCCGTTTCACGCCAGTTTCCTGTGAGGCCGGAGTATCACTCCGGTCGAGCCGATCCGTGATTGAATGAGCATATATTATATATTTTTTATTTATTCATAGGTACACAAAACGCCTCACAATCCTGCATCGCGTTATCGAAATATCTCAGAACGGTAAACATAATATATAGAACTGCTAAAATGAAGTCTATAAGGCGTCGGCTCTGGCCGAGCATACTATCTCGCTCGGTCGGAAGATCTTCTTTTATCGCGCCCAATCATCGCAACAGTCACACAATCGAAGTGTAATATACCTGTCAACGCTGATGGCGCACAGAGAGAGGATGGAGGCGGTGCACAGCAGGATGTCCAGGCTGATCCAGATGTCGCAGAGCACCCAGCCCAGCTCCCACGTGCCTGAAGGGTGATGATGATTAAAAGGGTGAGCAAACTATGCCGTCCCGCAGCGTGCACCCGGCACACTGCGCCGCGGCATAGTTTGCTCAGGGAAAAAATACGCCTCCATGCAAATTGTGTGGAGACGGATGCGCGTATCGCACATCTTGACGGAGCGTGCCGGGTCTCAAGGAGGCGGATTTTTACGCGACGGACGCGACACGGCCCCGCAAGCCCAATGTGACCACCACACTTAGTAGATTTCTACTTTTTGGTACAAATGAATAACGGTTTAGTAGGTAGTTCAAAATCTTTTAGTAGATTATATTAGGAGATTGATATTATTAAACAAAATATAATTAAAGATTTAAAAAACATAACGAATACAATCTATATAAACATTAAATTTTATTTTAACTTTAACCACGTAAAATACATTGATATATATAAAGGAAAATTTTTGGTTGAAGCTAAAACACGGCTTAGTAGATTTTAGTAGAAATAGTAGAATACTGCAACGTTTTTGGTAGATTGAGTCTCGAGTGATTTAAAATGAGACTTGGCCCGTCAAAAGTGTGCTATAGCGCATTTTGTGCTGCGCTAAGCCCCGGTCCGCCCCGGCACGGCCCAGCACGCTCCGTCAAGGTGGGCGCTTAGCTTTACAACAGAAAGATTCTTAGAGTAACGACATAATAAGTTCTGTGAGTGGATGCGCGTACCAATGAGACATTTTCCGATCTCAACTACACATATGGGCCGACTCGACCAGGGCTCACTTAAAACTGGCGTGAAACAGCTTTGGGCAATTTTAACCTACACTAAATTTATTAATCCCATTTCCTATTCCCGCAGTCCATTCTATTGACCGTAATAGATAGAAATATGGAATTATAAGCGCGTCCCTCATTACCGAAATTTAACCTCGTCAGAAAAATATTTAAGCTCGTGGGCAATTAGGAACAAATTTGACATTCACATACGTCATCAAAACGTTGGCTAAAAAGGCTGTATGGATCACAAATCAAATCTTTTTATCCTTGGTGTCCTAATTCTGAATTTTTAAATTTCGCTTTGTACACGGATTGTTTTTTTAATTAGATTCACGCGAACAGATTAGTGAAGAGTGATTCCACATTATCCGAATCGGTATAGATCCGGGAAATCCCGGTACCGAAAATACCGAAAATCTCGGGAATTCCCGGTTGTTTGTAGCGGCAAAAAAACGGGAGTTTCAATACAAGAACCGGGAATACCGGTACTTTTGGGATTTTTTAAATACAATTATATTATGACAACTGGCAGCACTGACGCTACTAGAGAGCGGTGCAGGAGCGACCTTTTTTAACATGAATCGGGTAAGGACCCGATGCCGACAATATTTCATCAGAAATTACTGTCAATCCTTGACAATGTCCACCCTGACAGAAATTTTATAAAAATTAAAATCATTCTCTACTATTTCAGTTGTGACTTGTGATCTAGTAATTTAATTGATACATTTCTCATAGTTTTAATCTCATAATTACATACTAAATGTCGAGTGAAATTTATTTTTTCATTATTGTTGCATAGTCTTCATAGTGTTTTATAACTATAACAATTTTATTTGATGATTCTAGTTTGTACTTTCATTCTTTAGACTTTTGTTATTTAAATTTATTGATAAATAGGTATCATATTATACAAATTATCGAAAAAAAAAACAAAGTACAAAAAATCCCGAGAACTCCCGGTTTCAGCATGATCAGGGGGCTGGTACCGAAAATCACGGTTACTTAAAACATTACTGTAAGATTGTCCAAGATCTAAACGTTTTCGCTTCTTTGTAGAATGGCCCATACATTTATGGGAATGATGTTCCTTACGCCTTTTGTCATTTCAATACATTTTGTTTGGCGATTCTACTAAGCAGAGAAAACGTTTAGATTTTGGCTAACCGCCCCGGGTCTCGATCCTCTATAACATCCGATGCGCTTTTCCGATCACCTGATGGAGAGCTGATCAAACATTTTTTGATAACGCTCCTAATTACTAAGCGCCTAATTACTACCAATAAGAAGAATTTATCAATATATTATTAAGTAAGGAAATAGCAAATATTATATTTTGTACAATTATGCATTCGCTCAAAATTGGTGGTACGGTCGCGATTCAGTCAACAGTAGAGTGACAACACGACATTTTGCTGACAGCCGCGTTTTGTATGAAAATGATAAATTTCTTAACAGAGGGTGAATAAACCTTAAATATTTAATTTATTTTGTGTTAAGTATGATATAGTTAGTATAAAAGTCGATAGATGGCGGTACAGACTTTAAACCTCTATGAGGGAATTGGGATAGGGGGATTAGGAAGGTTGGGCCACCGGTAAAGTCACTCACTGAACAAAACATACTCACTAACAGCACAACGCCGTTTCACGTCAGTTTTCTGTAAGGCTGTGGCACTCCGGTCGAGCCGGCCCATTCGTGCCGAAGCATGGCTCTCCCACGGCAACACACGTTAATAAGCAAACGTCAATAAGGAACCTTCGACTTGGCACGCCTTTGTCTAGATTTCATTACTTTATAGAGATAAACAAGCAGCTCAATCAAGACTTGGCCTGTTTTCTTACAGAACGTTTTTGGTGGAATATTTGACTTGTTTTTGTAGAAAGGTTATTTTTGGAATAGGTTTTGCTAATACACATCTTTGTATTCTTTTTTTTCTAATGTTACGGAGCCGGATTTTATAGGGATCCGCTTCCTCCCTCTACTTCCCACCTCAAGAGGTACAAAACTAAAAAATCACCACAACAGTCGTCCAAATAGTCAAGGTTTTTGCCAATTTTAAATTAAAAAAAATTTAATAACCCATTTTTTATACTTTCCCCTTTATGTGACAATTAAACCCTAGCTCTTAACCAAATTTCATCTCTCTGAGTTTATGGGAAGTAGCAGTTCTATTTTGATGATCATGAGTGAGTGAGTGAGTGTCGAAAATGCGAAACTTTGCGCTTAGTTTCAGAACTAAATGACCTTCAGACTTGAAATTTCGGATTTTAAGTATCTGTTGTGAGGTTACTAGATGGCGATGAAATTTTAGCTTTCTGGTATTATTTAGAGGTTCACAAAATAGGGCGGAAAATGCGACGAAATTGTTCCTGTAAAGATGGTACAGCAGTGTTTGCTTTGCGTTCGACTTGGCGGCGCACTGCCGTTCCACCAAATCTCTACGCGATTTTCGAATTCCACGCAAGCAAAACCCGCTGACAAAGGCTTGTAACATTAAAAGTGCGAAATCGTGTGTCAGTTTCTGATCTCTTAACCATGAAACCACTAAGCTGATTAGGAAGGACTCAGTAATGTTTTAACCCGACTGTGCCGGGAGGGTTATGTTTTCCGAGAGATTTTGTTACTCGTCAGGTTCTTATTTACAATAAAGGTGACACTAGGTATTTATCAAAATATAAAAAAAAAACAAATGGCGGATTTTTGGCGCCAAATTCGAATTTTTTTAACGGTTCCGACAGTCGAGTTTCTTGTTTTTGGACACTTAGCCTGTTGTTGCTACCAAAATCTTTACTGATATGTATTTTGAATGCGAAAATGTACCTGTCTGTTATCTGTTCGTGCCCAATACAGTGTAGTCACCGATGTTCGTTTATCGTTATTCGTCACGAACATCGCGCAAGCGTCCACATAATCGTCCGTCCTGCTTTGGCAACTCGTTCGATGGACAGAGGCGAGTATTCCCTCTATTATACAATCGTGCACGCGTGACATCGTCTGCATTCGCAAATTATGAAGAGTAGCCATAAGAACGTGTGTCCACCAATAATAACAATTACAATTATTTTATTACAAATCATAATCAAAATATTAATTTTTTGTACAGATCCCCCACACTAGGCATAGCCTGTCCTGTGGGGCTAATCAGAGAATTTATCTAATTATATAAAATTCCGCTTTATGGCATACGCCGTTTGTTCACTGCTCACCGTCACTGTTAACGAGATTATTTTGCCCGATGAAACGCAACTTTATTATCTAGGCTATAGGTTCCATTTTTGAGTGACAATTGGTCGAGAGCCCATGTCGGCGCCGTCATTAGTGGCGTTAAGCAAAATGAAACCTGTCGCCTATGTCGTAGAGTGACATTTTTCCGGGGCGAAATAATCCTGTTGACGGTAAAGGCTTGCGGTGGACAAACGGCCTAAGCTGCTAAATCGATATTTAAGTCCAGAGAAGTTATTTAGGATACTTTTCCTTACGGAAAAATGTACGGTTTCCGTTCGACGAACGAATTTTTTACGCAACGAATATAATATTATTATAAAACGTGACGCGTAATGTATCTCTTGCACATAATTCACTGTGAAAGTAACAGCGCCAAAAGTGTATTTTTAACCGCCAGAAGGAGGGTTATGTTTTTGATTATGTATGTTTATATGTATAATTGTTTGGTACGCTCTGCAGCTTAAGCGGCTTGATGGATTTCAACGTGTGAGATATCGTTAGATTCGTCTTGATAGCGCAAGTGACACTCGATACATTAAAAAGTTAAAAAAAAACAAAATGGCGGATACTTAAGTCAAAATTGTGAGGGACCAAACATTTTTTTCCCGCCCATTTAGGTCGAGTAGCGTATCAAAATGAAGGGCTTTTAATAGCCATTCTAGAAATATACATAACTTGATGTTTAACTTGCAAAGGTCGAGTTTTCTGTTTTTAGACATTTAATGCTTGCTTGCCCATAGGCAAACTTGTATCTTAATTGTATGTACAAGTCTATATATATAAAAGAGAGTCGTGTTAGTTACACCACTTATAACTCAAGAACGGCAGAACAGATTTGACTGAAAATTGGTAGGGAGGTAGCTTAGAGCCAGGATACGGACATAGGATACTTTTTATCCCGTTCGACAGCGTTCGATTTTCCAATCACAATAAAAAAAGCACAATCTGCTTATTTATTGACATCAAGGCGGAACAAAGTTCGCCGGGTCAGCTAGTTACAAACATTTTTTATATTCAGTTGTAACATAAACAGTAAGCTCTATATACATACAAATATATTTTACCTTGTTTCTTAGTCAACTTATAAACACGCGGTTGTACTGAAATTTGGTATAAAGATACTTGTAGTGCCGGGGAAATTACATATTATGGGGGCGTCCATAAATTACGTGAGGTGTTTTTTTTTTAATTTTCTACACCTCCCTCCCCCCCTGGTGAGATGTCGTGAGATCTTATTTAACCACCTCCCCCATCTCCCAGTCTCACGTGAGATTTTTCAAAATGTGAGTTTCTTACGTAAGCGCGTTGGATTGTTATTGTAAAAAGAAAAAAACAAATTTCGTCAAATTCATCGAGTCGCGCGTTCGGCTGACAGTGGCGCGAAAACAAAGGACGGCCTTCACTGTACCGTGAATTCAGATTAAATTGAGCTATTTGGTTTAAAACAAATATGGTGGTTTGACACTAAGTAAATGTATAACGTGGAAGTATGAATGAAATTATTTTCTATTGAACGAATTAGCGAATGATCTTTATCGTATTACATGTACAATCTGGATTAAATGGACCAAAATAGTATATTTTTTTTTGTTTCAATTAGAAAAAAAAAATTGCGTGATATTTGCCGAGACCCCCCATCTCTCCAACGTAAGATTATATGAGATTTGACTCGACCCTCTCCCCCCCTTAAACACCTCACGTAATTTATGGACGCCCCCTTATACTCCTATCCCGGAAAATGTGCGGTCTCAGCGTGAACGAATTTAAAACCATTTCTGTATTATATCATGTTGTGGTATCAATAATTTGATTATTTTTTAAATTAATCCAATAACATGCTTTTTTATATTTCCCACAACCTGACCAAAGTCGTGGAACGCACGCAGCGACGATATGCAAATTTTCCAAATCGATTTTCTCAGCGGAATTAGCTTTCCCGGTACTACAATACTCGTTTAGATTAGGGACCATCCATAAAGTACGTCACACGTAAGTGGGGGGGGGGGGGTTTAGACGGAGTGTGACAAGGCGTGAAGGCGCGGTACCCCGTGTACATTTAATATTTTTACATAAAAATCAATGTCTAAATCAATTTCTAAGAAATTGTAATAGAACACATATCGTCAAAAAAAGTTGTTTGTTTGTACGCGCTAATCTCAGGAACTACTGGACGGATTTGAATAAATCTTTTTTGTTTAATAGCTATTACGTCAAGAGGGTTATTACGAACTCTTATTTCAAACCAACTTTCATACATTTTGGTATTATGATCCCTTATAGCCAGCCAGTCAACAGTCACGTGACACTTAACTTTC
>JAOTAV010031928.1:0-19871 GCA_026546445.1 Cyclargus thomasi
AAAACTGGCGTGAAACGGCGTTGTGCTGTGTTTCGTTCAGTGAGTGAGTTTATCGGTGGCCCAACTTTCCTAATCCCCTATTCCCGTTCCCTATTTTCTCATAAAGGCCGGCAACGCACTTGCGATTCTTCGGATGTCGCGAGTGTCCATGGGCGACGGCAGTTGCTTTCCATCAGGTAACCCGTCTGCTCGCTTGCCTCCTAAATATCATTAAAAAATCAATTATAAATTAATCAATTAGTATTGAAAAATACACGCAGTTTTTACACAATTACTCACCAACGTGAGCTTTACCAAAAAAAATGAGAAAGTGACTATTCTAATAAGGCGTGATAAAAAAAGTAACCCTCAATTGAAGACGTTAATGGAAGAAGATAACTAACACTTAAAAATCTGCTGGATTTTGCGTAAACGGACGTTTTAGGGCCAGAAAAATTATTTGAAAAAAAAATGTAGATTTTATGTATAGCTAGATAATAAAATAGAAACTTTGCTTGATTTGTTGCAATTTTATAGAAAAAAAAGTTAGTATTTACTCGAAAGTTGTAAAACGCAATTTTATCCACTTCCCCCATTTATTTATGTTGTCAATTATTATTGTAGTAAAAAGGCGATTTCAAATTTCAAATAACGAATAACATCAACGAAGCTCCACGAGTTAATAATCGAAAAACGTTTTTTTCATCGGTCAAACGGGTAAGGGTCTGGGATTAATTGAAACAGTAACAATACAGCTAACTGGGCCTAATTCGATCCTCGCCAGCGCTCAACGATATCTGCGCCTAATGTATGCACGGAGACCCTTCGTGCCTCGTTTACCATGACGGATTTTCGCGAAGCAAGTAGACTCCGTTCCAGTGGCGTAATTATACCGTTCGAGGCCCGTAGCAAATTCGTTTTCGTTACACTATTTATCTTTAGCGATTATATCTATAGCGATTTTGTAAAAAATAATCGCTTGCCACTTGTCTAGGGGGGCTGATAGGGGGCCCGTGGCATTTTGCCAACTTGCCACCTTGTAGTTACGCCACTGCTCTGTTCAAAACAACTTGGCACGGAATCTCGTATAAACACATTTCGTATGAAGTTTTGTGCCAACTTACGGCGAATGGATATCATAGTTAGCAAGTACGTTTATAATTTAAATCATTTATCAAATGAAGTAATAAACTGAAGAACTTCAAGAAATCTAGGCTAACGAATACATCTATTTACAAAATTCAACAATAAAATAAATATAAACCACAAAATTTATTCATAAAAAAGGAAATAGGGAGAAAAAAAAGAACACGAGTATATGAAGTTATTAAAATTCTTATTTGTAAAGTTATGATTATTTTACGATTGGCGTAGGTAAAATAATCATAATTTTTCAAATAATAAGCTAATGTCACAAACGTCAACCACATAGAGCTGCCGTCCTCAAGCTTAAATGCCGTTAACCAACATCTAGTAGTTTTTGACATTTTGATGCCATTATAATCAGAAGAAAAAGCTCTATCGCCTTGTATTAGCAACATTTTTGTAGCTTTTATAACTATCAAGTTATTAAAATTAATATTGCCGTTGTGAAGTGTGTGTGAAGCCCATAGAAAAACGTTTTTTGCTCATAACTCAAAAAGTACTTTTTGTACATAGCGGCATTTTGCTTGAGGACGGCAGAGAGTATCTACAAGTTTTCAGCTATTTCGGTCTCCACGCCAATGTAGAAACAACATTTGTTTAGTGCAAAAATGAGAACATTTTTGTACTATACAAATGCAGAAGCAGTAGTTGGTGCCCGCAAAATCGTGGCGCAAACACTTGTATATCACGCGGGAACCGTACATTTTCCTGAGATAAAAGGTTTCCTATATGTTGACAAGACGTAATAGCTATAAAACAAAAAAAGATTTATTCAAATCCGTCCAGTAGTTGCTGAGATTAGCGCGTATAAACAGACAACTTTTTTTTGTCAGTATGCGTTTTTGTAAAAATATTGAATGTACGGACACTCCAATTTTACTGTTTTATTATATGTATAGATTTTCGAATACTTAACAGGCTAAGCATGGCGACTGAGAAACATTAAAGAATAGACAAGCTGATAGATTGTTGGAATAATTATTTTATTTTATTTAAGCCTGTAGATGTCTACTTAGTCATATACTTGAAAACTAGAAATAGTAATAAACTTTAAATTTATTTTTTGTCTCGTAATTATAAACAATAGAACTTGATTAAAAACAATAAAGATTAGCCCGCGGCTTTGTTAGCGTAGAATTTGAAAGTCGCGTAAAACTACGAATATACTTGTAAAGGTCCTATACGAGTACAAATCATGTTACAAGATTAAAAGTAGCCTAATATTCAAGTTATCGGTTGCTCCGTAAAAGCTTGAAGGAAGTACAAACAAATATACTTTCTCATTTATAATATTGCTAGTTGTGCCCCGCTGTGCTGTAAAAGTAGATAATGTGTTAATCTAGACTACCAGCTACCTCCCTGCAAAATTTTATCAAAATCGCTCCAGTCGTTTAAGCGTGAAGATCGTACACATTCACAAACTTACAAACTTTCGCATTTAAGAAGTAAGAATATCCATTATTATGGTAAAAAAATCCGACACACATTCTTTTAATACGCGGGATAAGAACAAACTAGCAATAAATTCTTCACGTCTTCATAAGGTCCAAAGCTCATTTGAATAAGTTACTTCAAAATAAATGACTATATTGATGACATTTATCCCTGGAAATAATTAAACTTTATTCGCAAAACAAACAATTTTCTTATAATATTATAAACAAACTGTAAACTAAATTAAATACAAACTAACAATTTACAGACTTTCAAATAAAATTATAAGAAAAAAACCTTTCCCAGGTCGTCCCCATCTGGCAGAGCACCCAGCAAACTGATAGCATTTCCTTGTTGGAAGGCAATACTATCCGTGGGAATAATTATTATCTTGATTATTTATATTTTAATGTATTTTTTAAGTAGTAATCATAGCAATTTATGTTGTATTTTTAATTAATTAATTTTATTGACATAATATTCAATTAAGTTAATTGACATAATTATAAAATTTTTAAAAGTATTTGAAATATAATATTTGACATAAATTAAGATTACACATGAAAATAAAATTATGACATATGAAATTAAATTGACTGTTATTCGCAAAATGTTACTTTACAGCGCACTGCGCGAGTAATGTAAACGGAGCATAAGCCGACCCTTGCGGGCAGTTCTCCCCGTGGACACCCCCCAACAACCTTGGGTAGCAAAAAACATTATAACCACATACCTACAATCCAAAATATTCCCTAATACAATCAAATTAGGTGCATATTCCATTTGAACGAGTATGATTAATGCCCTTGCGATTGAAAATAAACTTTGTTTTTATAGGATAAGGTGGGATTTTGCTTGTGTTATTGTTATGGGCAGTTCGAAGGGGGGTTGGCTAGCTCGACCCCCTATCGGCAGATTGTTTAGTTGTGATTTCGATTTTATGTCGTAATTTGAAGTAAACACCGACCCATTTTATTTAATTAAATGGATATTACTTTGAGTGTTACTTTCATTTTATAAAATTAAAGTTAATTTATAATTTAATTTAAATAAGTATTATGAAATATCTATAAATAACTCTCTTTGAACAAATCTATAAATATCAACTTCTAGCTAAAAAATCAACATTCTAGGGGTAAGTGAATTTACAAAATGTATTTCTATTGTATTGTAATTTAAACTTTAGCCATCACAGAATATAGTCTCGTATCGCATGGAACTCGTACGTTGCTGTAAATATCTTTGATCCAAACTATGCCTTGTTCTTTTCGCTAATCTTAGTAGTTTCGTTAAAATAATCTAAATTAATTTAATGATTTAAGGGTGAAAAAAAACTAATTTGCATATTTTTAGTATTTATATATATATAGTTAATTATTCTTTATATATTTTTATGACATTTAGCGGGCAAGCGAACAGACAGGTTACCTGATGGAAAGCAAACTGCCGTCGCCCATGGACACTCGCGACATCCGAAGAGTCGCAAGTGCGTTGTCGGCCTTTATGATTAAATTGAGAAAGAGAATAAGAATAAGCGGATTAGGGAAGTTGGGCCACCGGTAAACTCACTCACTGAACGAAACACACCATAACGCCGTTTCACGCCAGTTTATTGTGAGGCCGTGGTATGACTCCGGTCAAGCCGGCCCACTCGTGTGAGCCGGCTCGACCGAATCATTTGCCATGCTTCGGGCAAATGATTATATATATATACGGATTTTAATTATCTTTTATTACCACGCAGGTAGTCAAAGATCCCTTTTAGGAGCTTTCTATGCGTCTTAAAATTTTATTTACTTTTGTATGTGGCCCTGGGGTTAGTTCGGGAACAAATATAGCGACCCGGGGCCATTGAAATCGTAATAAACTGCCCGGGACACAACCCACTACCTACCTACATAAGAAGGGACTAAGAAGGGACAGTTTTTCATTTCTCTACGTGTGTTTTGTGGGTAGTGGGTATGTCTAAAATGTAGCATCATGATCACTCCTTTTTAGGGTTAAGTAACAAAAGTTTAAAAATAGAACTATAGTAGACTTCGATGTCTGCCCGTCTGCCTGTCTCTAGGTCTTGTTTCAAAAACATTAATAGCTGTAATACTGTATTTCTGTTAGCACTTTTCTTTATATTCATGGACAAACCTTCGAGAAGAGAGCGTATTCCCGCTTAAAAAGCCGGCAACGCACATGCAACCCTGGTATTGCGAGTGTCTATGGGCGGCGGTAGTTGCTTTCCATCAGGTAACCTCACTCGCTCGCCCCCTTATTCTTATAAAGAAAAAAATCTTGTGTCATGAAAGTATGACCTGTGACAAGAGGGAGGGTTGTAAAAGTTATAATATTTGTATAAAATACTTTATTGATGTTCCTTACTAATCTACATATTAATACGTGAGCGAAAATCTTTGTGCCCCTTTTTACGAAAGACACGTAGTCGATATGGAGAAGGAGCGCGGTATACGAATAATATTTTATAATATGCTTTAATCTTGCATATTTCATAAAATAAAACACTTCACACGCTACAATACGTACTATTTAAGACTTTAATATTTTGACATGACACGTTAATTATACACGAAATACTCTTTTGCTCATGGTTGAAGTCTGTAACTTTTGTTATAAAATTTGATGGCCTGTCTAAGATGGCCTGGGTAACGAGACTTTTATGCCACATTGAAGTCTGTGATTGAATTGAGAAGAGATATTTTATGGATATTTATGGTCGAATTTCGACCACAGGGCATCTTACCTTACGCATGAAAAAAGCTCAAAAACTACTACGAAACAGTATAAAAAACCTACCATGCAAAACTTTTTATATTGGACGTAAATTCCCCGTAGGTAGCCCTGCGGAGGTCTATTTATACGGGACAGTCCGCCCAAAGGGTTGTTATTGTATCGGGACGCGGCCTGGACTTAACAGGCTTACAACCTTCGGGGCTAATGGTTTTGTAGACATGTCCGAGAATAAACTATAGTTTAAAAATTAAAAAAAAAACTGCTCAACTTATTTTCTATGTAATTGATTGTACTGTTGGTTCATGGTCGAAATTCATTTCAACCTCAATGAAAGACACTTTTCCATGCACGATTTCCACCATATTCACTTCGATTTTACCAATTTATAACAAATACACGACCGGTTTCGACAAAGTAGACACCTGATGATGACTTTGTCGAAACCTAAATATGTCGTGAAGAACGAGGCGTTTCTTTTTCTAAGCCCGAAAAATAATAATTTCCTTGGAAAAATTACCATCCTATTAGAATAGGCTGGTAAAAACAGAACTTGATTTTAAATGGCATAAGACTTAAATAAAAAATAAATAAATAAAATAAAATATTTCAGGCTTACATTAGCCCATAAAAATTATTAGTAAAATGTTTTAGTAACAATCATTACCTTAATCTACGTTAGTATTGTTAGTTATACATTTTTTTTATTTTTTATTTTATGCATAGTGCTACTTCAACCCGGTCCTTTGAATAAGGCAATCAGGTTTTTGAGCAATAACACTTAAACTTTCTCTAAAGCACTAAAATAATAAGCAATGCCATGTCATTTCTACTTTACTCAGCTCTGCCTAACACATTTACAGACGTGTTTGTGTGCGCGTCCCTTACCCACACAGGGGCACAAAGGTCACTCGCCACAAGTTTCTTATATTTGTCTAACAGGACCCTGCTCGCATTGCTACCCTAAACTTATTATATTTCCTGGCCTTAAGGCGTCACGTTTGAATTTCTAATATTGAACGAGACAGACAAAAGATCATGACTACCGTATTTGAAGACCCACACGGGAGAAACAATTAATGCAAAAAAGTAAAACTAAGAGAAAAACAGCTTTATAAATTCGATATATAGTAAAGGACAAACAAATATAAATTGAACTTTTTAAATTAAATTACCACAAACTGTACACAATAATGATGACAATATTAATAATTTGTAGTAAAAACTTCACTAACTTTACTAAAAATTAGGACCATACGGGAAAAACGAGGAATCACTTCTGTGAAACTGGCTTTTTAATGCCATCCGTTAGCTTTTTAAGCTTCCGTACTCAAAGGGTAAAACAGGACCACATTACTAAGACTTCGATGCCTTTGTGTATGTCTGTCTGTCCGTTTGTCTATCTCCAGGATTTATCTCTAAAACGGTAATAGCGAGAGAGTTATAAATTTCACAGAATATGTATTTCTATTGTCTATGTTTAAATACTAAAAACAAACAAATGACATATTAACTTTCACACGACAAACGTTTCTTTTTCAAGTTTCTTCTTCAAGATGGCGCTGCATTACGTCTACATCGTATTATCTCTTGTTAGGAAATGTAAAGTAAAAGCTTTTTGACTTTCAAGCTTTGGTTCCTCAATTTTTTGCTCTTTACTGTTACGGAACCCTTCGTGCGCGAGTCCACCTCGCGCTTGGCCGGTATTTTATTTTAATTGGTTTACTTTTTAATTCAAGTACTTCACTAGAAAACAATCCAACAAAAAACAACGAGAAAATTGTGCAACTACTTGTTATCCGTTTCCTGTAACAAACATATGCGGTGATGCCCAAAACTATCGATCGCTACCTTTTAACTAGTTAAGCCTCTCGTAGTAAATAAGCAAATAATTAAATCAGTATGTAGGCTGATCGTGGGTCATCCTGCGGGAACCGAACTCCCGACTCCCGGATCCCGGGCGATACGGGATTAATTACCGGGAACGTGCCGTCCATACGATACGTACAGAGGACGCGAAAAGCTTTAGTTAACATTTAATACTTGAGATTTGCCGTGGGAGAGCCATGCTTCGGTACAAATGGGCCGGTTTAACCAGAGTGATACAATGGCCTCTCAGAAAACTGGTGTGAAATGGTGTTGTGCTGTGTTTCGTTCAGTGAGTGAGTTTACCGGTGGCCCAACTACCCTAATCCCCCTATCCCTATTCCCGTTCCTTATTCCCTCAAAAACGCTAGCAACGCACTTGCGACTTTTTTGGATTTTACGAGTGTCTATGGGCGACGGCAGTTGCTTTCCATCAGGTAACCTGTCTGCTTGCTTGCCCCCTAAATATTATATAAAAATACAGTCTGTAACAAAACTGACAGATACTTTTTTTAGGTGTGTATGAGTGGATGTGTGATGGGGGAAATTGAAATAGAAAATGATCTGGCTCTCTTGAGCCAGTCCATTAACTGGCTCTCTTTCAATTTCTCCCATGGTACAACAATTTATCCATGAAACGACTACTGATTTCACTATTGTAAGAGCCGATTTTTATCACGGAAATAAGTTAAAAGTCAAATTTTTGAGGTGATAGTGCCTCTCAAATTTATCTGTATCAAACGGTTTGTGAGCGACCGTACGGGCTGAAGGTATGCGTCCAGCGGTCGGGTAACTGAATTACCCATCACTCTGATTGAGCGTTCGGGAGCGCCCATTAGTGCACATGTACAATTATACGTCGAATTTCACCTGTATCACGTTAGTGTCTAGAAGATGCTACTGATATAAAGCATATATCTAATATATAAAATTCTCGTGTCACAGTTTTCGTTGCGGTTTCGGAGGAGCATGTCCTCCGAAACGACTTGACCGATTTTGATGAATTTTTTTATGCTTATCCCGTATCTATGAGAATCGGCCAACATCTATTTTTTATCCCCCTTAATGTTAGGGGTAGGTACAACCTTAATTTTTTTTGACAAAACAACATTTGCTGGGTCAGCTCGTCTTCTATATAAATAAAATAACAAGTCCTGACTGCCTGACTGATTCATATTCGCCGAGCAAAATCCGATAAAGCTACATGCATGAAATTTGGTGAGTAGGATTGTTTTATTAGGTAGACACCCGCTAAGACTGAAATTTTAAAAATTCTACCCCTAAGGGGGTGAAAAAAGGCGTTGAAAGTTTGTATGAAAGTTTGTCATTTCTTCAGTTAAAGTCATGAAATTTTATTTCTGAGCAACTGATTCAAAATAAATACTTTTTAAAGCACTTTTTGAAATTCTACCCCTAAGAGAGTGAAAAGGGGATTAAAGTTTCTATAAATTTTTCTACGCAAGTTCGTCATTTCTTAAATTAGAAACCTAAAATTTTGAAATTTTGTTTCTAAGCAGCTAAACATAAATGGATACGTGTTTAAGCGTTTTACGAAATTTTACTTCCAGATGGTGAAATAAGGGTTAAAGGTTTGTATGAAAATACAAATCTTAACGCGAGCAAAGCCGCGGGGAAAAGCTAATCTATTACATAAAAATAAATCGAATTTTCCTTAACCGATTTCCACGGTTTTGCATTCGTTGGAAAGTTTTCGGGCTCTATGTGGTTTGTAGCAAAAAAAAAAACAAGAAAAATTTCAAGAAAAAAGTTACCACATGGACGGAGTTGCAGGTAACAGCTGGTCTTTAAATAGAATTTTAAATACCAAAACGAATTCTAGTGCCCCTAACGGAAAAATTCTAACAAAATTCTACTTTGTGACCGGTTTAGAATAATATTAGTCATTTTCTAGGTACAACGTAAGATTATAATTATTTATAATATAAATAATAAAGTTAGGTAGATTATTATTAATAATATACATAATTAATTTGGGGAAATTGTTTTTATCAATTCTGTTAATTTTATTTTAAATTTCAGTAGTTTTCAAAGTTTAACTAAATGTAATAAAAATACCAAACTTAATTACATCGGGACAACAGTATTATCATCAATTACACAGTAACATACGTCATCATAGTAGTATGTTAAAATCTACACGTTAGCAAACCACTTGTTCTCTATATTCTTTACTTTTCGATTGTACAAATACATTACCCTCACATTAATCTGATATGCATGAAATATTCACCAGGTGTATTCCGTAATATTCCGTAATATCCCGTAATATTTTCCGTAATAAGTCCGTAAACACGCAATTAATAGTTGAGTAACACAATCGCGGGCCCGCGGGATGACCCCAATAATGATGTTAATACGGGATATTCCGGATTAAATATTAACATCAACATTATCATCGACATGTATTTACTAAACATCAGGAAACTTGCCTTGCACTTCAGCAAAATCTGTAACATTATATGAAAATCTATGTCCTAAATTATATGCGAACTAGCTGTTGCCCGCGACTCCGTTGGCGTGGTAACTTTTCTCTTGAAATTATTCCTAATTTTTTTCCTTGAAATAATTCCTATTTTTTGCTCTTCACAAAGCCCGAGACCTTTTCAACAAATGCAAAACATTCGAAATCGGTTCGTTCGTTCTATACAGTACCGCCTAACGAATACAGTACCGCCTAAGCAGACTTGTAGAGACTTGAAATTTGTAGGCTCCTTATAACGAAGGTGACTAAAGAGATAGAAAGGTTGTTAAATAAAAATATAATTTGTAGACAATTTTTTCTAAAATAAAGTATAGCCTTTGGATGACGCAGCAGGTATCTAACTGATATCTTGATGACATATGAAATAGTGCACTATTTCTAGGAATGTAGGTATTTTTCCGTTCAAATGATAGCTAAAATTTTAAGTTATTTTGGTCGAATGATGTAAAATTCAGAAATTGAAGATTAAAAAATTGAAGAAAAAAAAACTTCTTGAAATGAAAATACTATTTCTACCAGTATTAGAAGACCGAATAAGTTAAAATACATTCTCATGTAGGAACAAAACTTCATTTTGCAGCAATAAAAGTCCCAAATTCGTAGATCACAGAGTCGCCATCATAAATTTTTTATCTCCCACTTAGTGAACTATTGCGGGTCGGGTGATGGATGGCAATTCAAAGCCCTAAGGCCGTATCGGTTACTAACTTGCTAGCGACTTTTATCTCTAGAGCATTCTAATATTAATCATATTGATTATGGTAAACTTGTAGATTGGGACGTGGTGACGTAAACTGCACGAATGGTTCGTAAGATTTAACATGACAGTATAATTGAAGATGTGTAGAAACAGGTAACTAATACTCTTGCAAAACTAATTAATCATTCTCTATAATGGATGGTTCTCATTTTATTGGACTAACATTTTTATCTTAAAATAATATAGGGGCGCCGAAAATTGAATTTTCAGTTCTAGAAAACCCTAAGATTTCAATATTAGGGCGTGTCGCATTTTCGTAGAGCTTCTACGAAATTTCGTAGCACCTTTATATCGAGAGCTCCAGGTTTCGAATAATGATACCGACATGGTCATAAACCTCCGAATTGTCATATTATATGTATCAATAAACCGGCTCGCACTTAACTCCGGTGTTAAGGCTGTAACGTTTTACATCGCGCGGCCCGGCGGCATATTTTATTGCGGGTTACCGAAATGACCCTTTGATTCCATAGATATAAGAATGGGTTTTTATGTATATTTTTTGTGTAGGAATTCGTAAATGTGATACTAGACTGAAAAGCGAACTTGCTGTTATTACACCTGTAAAAAACAACAACAACCGAGATCCATCCCGGTTGGGGTGCCAACGAGTAGTTTTTAACCGACTACCAAAAACGAGGAGGTTACATGTTCGGCGGTGGACTTTTTTGTATGTTCAACGATTACTCCATCGATAGTAAACCAATTTTCAAAATTTTTTCTCTGTTGTATAGGGTATTACTTTAATTTGGTCCCATTTTCCAAAAAATGGTGACCTGATGATGAGATCCATTAGTAATGTGGTAATTTTGGTTTCCTTATAAGCGTCCCAGGTATATGTTACCAAAAAGTTAGATTTGGTACCAAGGTATACCTTGGTTTCGAAGGTACTGAGAGAACTCGTGATCCCTTACTGATACGACTGGGGTTTTTGGCTTTGTTTTAAGAATTGAAAGCATAGCTACTACAATATAAAAAAAATATATTCATAATCATCATCACAGCCATCACACCAGGCACCATTCGTTATCGCATCATGACCCTAATACCCCAGAACACCTCAAAATTTAAAGGGAAATATGATTTTGGTTAAGATGTATTTGGTTTCGTGATAAGTTTCCTAATCGTTCAGCACCAAAAGGTAAAATTTTGTATCAACATAAACCTACCATGGTTCACAAGGTGATAATGGAACTCCTTATGCCTTAAAGATACTCGTTTGGAGATTTCGGCGTTGTTTTAAGAACCCAAAGCATACGCTATTAAGCAAATTATATCAATCATCATCATCGTCATAACTACTATGGCTTTGTTCGTCAACCCACCATTATTCAAGATAATTATTCTGTCGCTTGTCGAGCGATATGTCAGTTCAAAGCCGCGCTACTCACCTTAGCCGCCGACTCTTGTCGACTACATTTTATCGGTGAGTTAGATTGTTGGCTTCACTTACAAGATACGTGTCGGCGGCACAAGCCTGAAGTCGGTACCAGTCAAAAATTTAGACAGCTTATGACATGTAAGCTGGTACAGACTTTAAAATAATGAAGATTGTGTACGGAAATAGGCTAATGCCGCACCGAATTCTGGAACAGGCACTATTAAAGAATAAATATTATTTAATACTTTTTAGTTTATTTTTTATTATTTTTGTTTTTTCCTCTGTCATATTTTAAGTATGCTCGTACGTTGAAGAAAAACATCGTGAGGCGCATGGATGCTGTATGGGCTTGGGCAAACGTACTGTCATTTAATATCCTGTTCCAGGCGCTATTTGATGAGTGGTTACTTCGCACTGAACTACCGTATGAATCATCCGTTATGATGCAAAGGTCTGAAATATTATAACCTTACAGAAAACTGACGTAAAATGCGCTGTGTTATCCAGTGAGTCAGTTTACTGGAAGCCCAATTTCCTTAGCCTTGCAACTCTTATGATGTTACAATTATTAATAGGTGACAAAAGTTTTTCTATCAGGTAACCCGTCTGCTTAGTTGCCCTCTTATTTCGTATTTTTTTTTTTTTTTTGCGATTAAATGGATTTTTTTTTTATTCCGCTTCTACCGTTTCCTAAGGCGTAGGGCCGGTCCCGGGAGGCTCCCGGGTCTGATGGACGGACCCGGCTACCCGACCAATATAAATATTTGACGATGGCTTGCGACCCACCTTCACCTTGTAAAATAATGGTGAGTACATAGTTTTTGGACATTTTGTTACGAGTTTCGAAAACGTGTTTATAATTTAAGTTAACATAGTTGTTATAGATTATATTTAACACAAATAACATTTACACAAACAATATGTACCTACAAAAATAAAAAATGTTAGTCCTCACTAAAACTCGAAAACAGTTTTTTTTTAATTATTTATTTTATTTTACTATTGTTGTATTGGAACATTCATGAATGTCCAGTGGTAGGTCCAGGGAATATTTTAATTTAAGACGGAAAGCGAGATGATTTTTACCAAATCATTTAGTTTAATTTACAAAAATGAGTAAGATGACAGTATATATAATACTTTAAAGAAACACTTGGTGGTCGGTGGCATACAAACCAGCACGTTTTTAAATAATAATATGAACTATGAACGCTTTACACCACGTCAGTCTGGCCCCGTGATAAGTACCCGAGGGACTTGTGTTACAGGTACCAGACAACGGAAATAAATTTAATGCTTTTATACTTTACACATATTTAAGATTTTTATTATATGATACACATATTTAATACACATCCAAGACCCAGGAACATTGCGATGATCCACTTTTGGCGCAAAGAAGTTGCGGGTGTCATCTAGTCTTTAATAAAGTAACAAAGTATTACTGAAAGTCACCGCAAGTACCAGGAATTCAGCGAAACATAAAAGTTTAATTTCCAAGGTTACGATCTAAAAGTCAACAAATGCGGTTTGATGAAGTTGACACAAGCGGGTCTAGACTGCTTGATCTAGATAAATCAAACAATATAAACGATAATTGCTTATCGTATTGCATCTAGAATTATTTTTCAAGAAAATATTCGTTTGTAAATGTCGTACAATTTTATTTAGGGTTCTTTCCTAGATGCTTCACATAAATTAAGTGACGAGGTAATAATTTAATATATTCCACGAATTTAATTTTTACTATACGTGACGTATTTAAGTTTATTACTGGCTGCGCCAGAAGGATGGTTATGTTTTTCGAGAGTATGTATGTATAAATGTATGTAAGTATAATTGTTCGGCACGCTGTGCAGCCTAAACGACTTGGTCGATTTTGACGTAATAGATATCGCTAGATTTGTCTTGACAGCGCGAGTGACACAGGGTTCATATAAAAACTAAAAAATCAAAATGGCGAATTTTGAACTCAAAATTATGAAGTTCCATAATTTTTTTTCCGCCCATTTAGGATGAGTAGGGTATCAAAATGAAGGGCGTAAATTCTAGAAATACACGTAACTTGATGTTTAAATTGCAACGGTTCCTGCAGTCGGGTTTTCGGACGTTATTATGGTATTATATTATGGTTATTACTTTATTGTTTTAAAATTGGTATCCATTACTAGCTAGAAACTTTATAAATTATCCCGTTTTTACAACATATTTTGAATACTGCTCGGCTCCTATTGGTCGTAGCGTGATGTTACATAGCCTTCCTCGATATATGGACTAACCTACACGAAAATATTTTTTTACATTTCAACCAGTAGTTCCTGAGATATGCGCGTTGAAATAAACAAATAAACTTTTCAGCTTCGTATTATTACTATGGATAAAATATTAACTAAGATATTAATTTTCATCTTATCCAGTTAACCAGTGGATTGTGACGGTAGACCGTCATTTAGTTTTATGAATAAGTTGGCAAAGTGTGCCGAGTACGAGTTTTTTTTTTCACATTAGACCGTGAACGCATTTCGCATTCACTAAGATTTTATATGGGATTCGTACAGCGCCACCTAGCGATGCTTACGGTCACATGTACAATCAGAGAAGTTGAAAGAGATACAAATCATATATCTAAGAAATTCGGTCGGGTTATGTCAAACGCAGCCGACAGATCATGACTTACGAAGAATTGACATATTCCAAACAAATGACGTAGGTCCGTCAACTGGGTCTCTTTCAATTTTCCCCGATATACAAATCCTGTATAAAATCTAAGTAAACGCGAAACGCGTTCACGTTCGAAAGTGAAAAAAACTTACACTCGGTACTCAGTTTTTTTTACTATTGACATATTACTCTACAAACTTAAAGCGATTCAACAACAGCTGACAAATTAAGAATATCATCGATGAGTCATATACATTACATAACACAACACCCTGTACGTAATCTGATGCAACAGATAAGGTGCGTACACAGTGTTTTTTCACGGGCCGTGGACCGCGGTACCAGCGCGTACCGTCCCACCTCTGAGTCATAGTCGTCTCTATCTGAGTCTTTGGAATTTGTGATATAGTTCAATAGTCTTTCGTTCAATAGTCAAGAAAGGCTTAATTTTAATTAATGATTAAGCTATCGTCTACGTGGGAATGTGAAAAACTAATGAAAAAAACAAAATCCAAAAGCAAGCCATGACCATGTGGGTGGTAAAAAACGACATTATGCAATGTGGCCGTAAAAGAAGCATGTAAAAAATTATGTCAAAAATATAATTTGGCATAATATTTTAGTGGCGGAGACGACTTTTCTACGGTTTACATTATCCTAGTTATTTATAAGAATATTATAATCTATATTTGACTAATCAGGGTTCCCTGTCCCTTTCTGGAATATTGAAAACGTCATACAACAGAAAGATTAGTTTAACGTTGCTGAAATATTTTTGTAAATAAGGGGGTAAATGCTTAAAGGTTTAATATTCAATTAAAATATTTTAAAACTTTATTTATGTAAAGTCATTTCAGCTCAACTCATCTGCTTCTAAATGACATGAAAGCAAACAAAATAAAAAGTATAAAATATTTGTAATTTTTGAGATGACGCATGCCATGTAACGTTCACATACAGGGTGTTTAGAAGCCTATTAACTCGCATGATGACATTCTATTATGGCGCCTGTCAATGACAAATTAGGCATAATTGTTGTTTAAATTTTGTTTATTTGGACGGGTAGCCATGGGTTTTTTTTCGTCTGTTATGAGAATAGGAAAGGTAACTAAAGAACATATTACGTTTTAGTCATATGAAACTCAAAAGTGACCGACGTAGTGATTTGTCAACATAAAGACCAACAAAAAAAAAATTTGGAATGTAGGTAAATGTTATTACGTATAGAAAGAATAAAAAGGGGATGAAAAAGTGTGTTTTATTAACTTTAAGCTAGTGTAGGCTTTCTACATGTCTCTGGTTACAATGGTACAGAAATTCGAAAGTTAGTAGGTTAGAAAAAAAAACGCGAGCGATACCGCATGTAACAGCTAGTCAAGCCCTTTTATTTATCTACGACGAGTTCTACCCGCGACTTTGCCGGGATAAAAT
Organism: Cyclargus thomasi; assembly: GCA_026546445.1. Taxonomy (NCBI): domain Eukaryota; kingdom Metazoa; phylum Arthropoda; class Insecta; order Lepidoptera; family Lycaenidae; genus Cyclargus; species Cyclargus thomasi. Next base: position 15,901 of record JAOTAV010031928.1, read on the forward strand.
TAGAACTTTCTCAAATAATTTAAAAATCTTACGGGAGCATTTAACCGGAACAAAATAAGATTCTTGCATATTCAATGGCAGATAACATTTTTAAGCCATTTTTAAGAAAAAAGATTAGAAAAATAAAGATTTGGGGCCGGGAAAATGTTTTTAAATTAAAAAAATCGAGTTCTATTTTATATTGATACAATCATAGCTTAATGAAATAGGTAATTTACGAGAAAAGATAAGTAAATGTTCTAACGTCGTAAGATGCTACTTGCCCGCTTCTTCCAGTCAAGATTTCAAAGTAGTTAGTAAGTGGATGAACCACTTACGTGTACGATTTTAACTATCACAATCTATAGTGCTCTCGTCCAAACTAGGTGGCAGCGGTCATTGATGCTCTGTCAAAAAAATGACATTTCTAAACTAACCCAGCGTCCGTGGCCTAGTGCCCGTAAGACCTTTGGTTCGCACTCAAACCCGGGTAGAGGCTATTCGATTTTTAACAAAATGAACTAAAATTGCAGAGCGATTGTTGTCTCATCTCGTCTCGTCTCGTCAACTCAGCACTGTTGAAGTTGCCTCGTTTCTGCAGTGTCTCGTCTATGTGATGCCAACATTACCAATGAGACATTTTCCGATCTCAAGTACATCCGTATTATGTTATACGGATGCTCATTGCCGTGGGAGAAACATATTTCGGCACAAATGGGCCGGTTCGACCGGGGTGACACCACGTCCTCACAGAAAACTGGCATGAAACGGCGTTGTGCTGTGTTTTGTTCAGGGAGTGACAGAAAATGCCGGCAACGCACTTGCGACTCTTCGGATGTCGTGAGGGTCAGTGCGACGGCAGTTTCTTTCCATCAGGTAACTCGTCTGCTCTCTTGCCCCCTAATACCATAAAAAATAAGCACGATTGACACCAAAGTTTCGTAATAACGATTTGTTGTTGTCAACCACATTAAAAATTTGTCACTTCTATACAAACGTATAGTAGTGACAAATTTTTTGACAACGAGTTAATGACCGCTACCGTCCAGATTATGCGAAAGCACTATAGTTTGCGAAAGTTTAAAACCAACAAGACCCAGGTGTCGTATTCAATAAATAAATAGCAGGCACTAATTACAAATGGAAACTGTCGAAGTTGGAACTAGACTCGAAGCGATATCGTCCCATTAGGGAGATGGGCTGAAGTTGGACATTGCATGGTTGAATAGTTTAATTTATTCTGGTTGAATATCCCAACCACAGACTATTTAAAAAGTTTGCTTGAATATTGCCTTTTTTAAAATTAGGGGACAAACGAGCTAACGGGTCGCCTGGTGGAAAGCAACTACTATCGCTCACCGACCGCCTAAGTGTTACACGTATGTTGCCGGCCTTATAAGAGAGAATACGCTCTCTTCTTGAAGATTTGCAGGTTGCAGGACGTAGGGGTCCGGAAATACTGCTGGTGATAGTTCATTCGAGAGTCCTACTGTGCGAGGCAGAAAGTTACGCGAAAAGCGCACAGTGGAAGACTGAAACTCATCAAGACGATGAGGATGGTAAATTCGCGTAGGTCAAAAGTTGCAGGTGGTATCCTCTACGTGGTGGTATACTCCGAACAATTTCTCAGAGCACTCCCCGTAGCAATTAATTTTGGTAACGTTCTGAGACTTTTTAACAGTAGTTCATTTCGATTTTGGCATCATTAAGGTGAATTTTGAACCTCCCAAAATAATTTCATTTAGTAAGTTAGTGTTTTATTTACCAGTAAAGATTTAACTCTTACTCATTAACCCCCAATGTAAAGGATTTATGATATGATGCCTATATGTTCGCCCATTGTTCCGTCTGTTTGTCTATCTGTGACTTGCCTGTGAGTGTTTTATAGATGTTTAACTAAAATCGCTTCATTCAAAAGTGGTGGGGGTGAAAAAGGGGGAATTATAACGGAATGTTTAAAAAAATATACTTTATGCAGAGATTTTTCATTTATACTTAGTTAATGTTCTAATAATCTGAGAGCTGATAGCAAATTTCAAGTAGATATTTGAGGCAAGTTGAAACCTTGTCATTTAACTCTCATATTACACCCCAATACAGCACTACAGACCTACTAAAAATTGCTACCAGCTCTCGGTTTATAAAAACTAATATCTAACATACGTTTTCTTTGGATTTCTTATGATTTCTCATAAACCTTTAGAAACTATATATAAATAAGACATTTAAATCCAAATCCCAAGACATGTTAACTATGATATTAAAACTACAATGTCTGCTCTATTGAGTTCTAAACGTATGATGAAGCCATCCTTTATGGCCTATAACCGTATATCATAAAAATAGTCAACAAAGAATTCATTAAAATTTTTCTCTTTACTTTGTTTAGGTTACGTAATTCACCCGCATTCAAAACTGCTATACATGCATATCATAATTATTACAATTGTGTGAGAGATCGTATTCTATTGTAAACTTCGAGGACTTAAACCTGTCACGCGATTAGCAAAATACTAGTATATTTTTTTCCTGAAAAAAAAAAATTCAAACGTCACACCGTAATATTAATAAAAGAAAAGCGCCTTATTTAACACACATACTTTTTTACTAAGCTATAATATTCCATATACTTTTTATCTGTGATAAACAATTCTCCTTTTAAAAAATGTGATGTGAAACAACTTTTATGTTTCGCATCACACATTTTTACAATAATTTTTATGGTCAGTCTTTCGTGTTGAATCTGCACCCTCGTTCACACATAGCCAAACTAAAAAGACCATAAACTATTGCCATCAAACTTTATTTATGACCATTTTGATTTACATCTCATAAACTGGCAACACCATTGTGAGTGACATATGAAACTCTTAAATAGGGTAACACTGAAACTAACCGTTACTTAATAAAAGTGTGTAATGATCGATTTGATAGTTATACATTGTAACTGTGAGTTACAACAGAGCTCATAAACGCTAAAATATAAATGTCATATTGTGAACCGTTTAGACGGAAACATAAAACACTTTGACAATACTAAAAAATAAAAAAATGCTCTGAAATTAAATCTACTGAAATCGAGTTATACTGTACACCTTGTCAAGACTTGAAAGATTTTTTTTTATTGATGGGACGAGGATAGTCATCAAGGTTTTTTTTTTTATTCTAAGTAAATCAGCAAAATAACAATTAAACATTTTAACGTTCCAATTGTTTAACATACAAAATCCGATATAATGAGGTCGCAGTGGCGTAGCGTAGGGGGTGGGGGCAGAAAAGGGCGACCTTCTCCGGGTGGTAATTTTTGGAGGCGGCAAAATTTCATAGTTTATTATATAATATATTACATAATATCCTCAATATTTGACTTCATGTTACACATTGAATTATAATATGAGAGTATCTGTACTAGTAAAAAAAAAAGTGTACAATAAAATTAAAAAGTTTTATTAGGAGGCGGCAAAATTGTCTTACGATAATATTAATTAAGAGACAGAGAGTCGGAAAAAGATTTTAAAATCAAAAGTATTGCGATATTGATAATCTATGAAAGTAGTAGCCTTCAATAATATGTCACCTTCTATCCTATCAACTAAATGTATATAATATCTATGGACGCTCTAAACCACGTCAGTCTGGCCCCGTACTAAGTACCCGGGGGACTTGTGTTACGGGTACCAGACAACGGAATTATATTTAATACTTATAAACTATACATATATTTAAGATTTTTATTATGTGATACACATATTTAATCACACCCACGACCATGGAACAATGAAAAACATGTTTTTTTTTCTTTCGTCGGCGGGATTCGAATCCGCGACCCCCGGATTGAGCTACCAACTGAGATACAGAGGTCGTCCATATGCCAAAAACAAACAAGCATATAAATAAACATACACACAGTCCTGTTTATAAAGGATTTGATTGAATTCTACTAATTACTATTTTAATAACAATGAATGAAAAGGTAAAGGATTCCTCTGTCG
>JAOTAV010031939.1:0-19867 GCA_026546445.1 Cyclargus thomasi
AGGCTGATGCCTCACCGAATTCTGAAACAGGCACTATTAAAGAATACACTTTATTTAATACTTTTTAGTTTCTTTTGGAATCTTTGGAAGTCGGTTTTAATTTTTTGTTAAAATATTAATAAAGTTAACGCGACGCACACTATAACACGCACACTACAATATCTTGATATAACACGATAATCATACACGAAATATTGTATTCTTTATGGTTGACGTCTGTGTTTTTTTAATAAAATTTATTTTTTTTAATAAAAGTTTTTGGCCTTTGGGCCTGGTAAGGGGACTTTTATGCCAAATTGAAGTCTGTGATTGAATTGAATGTTTGTGTGGCAAATACTGAGCCATGCTACATTTTTGGTAGCATCGGTCAGTTGTTCCCATAAAGCAAAGCAAGATTTCGTGCCAAAATATACCATAGTTTTGACTGTGCTGAGAGAACTTTTGATTCTTTATATGGACACGATTTTAGGGGTTTCGACGTTGTTTTAAGAACAATGCATTGCATCACTATGTAAATTTCTAAATAATTATATCAGACGTCAAAAAATTATATAGTTTAAATTGTATTTTAGGCAGTTATTTTACTGACGATTCCTGGGATTTCATTAGCTTATGATACACATTTACAATAATTAACCGACTTATATGAATACAATTTACTATGCTAAATTCACTAGATAACTAAAAAGAGTGAAATTATTATTATTTTCAGAAAAAATGGAAAAAATGACTTCCAAAAAAAAAAACTAGAAAAATGAAAAAATAAACTTCTATAAACTGAAAAGTATGAAATAATATTAGTTCCTTAATAGGGTTTTTTCCGAATTTGGCTAAACCTCAACTATTTCTGGACACAAACTTCATAATTTTAAGTCGGTGCCGGACCAAAGATTAGCTCATGATTAAATGGACATGGTCCTATCGCACGTGATATGCAAAAATATTATTAAGACATGAAAATTATACAAATTTTATGCTTAAAATATTATATTCTTAATAATTTTGAAGTTTAATATAAACAAAAACTTCCTTACACAATAATATACAATTGTATTTGAAATGTGTTTTTTTTTTGTTATATTTTCTAAACGCGTTGAGTACCACGTTCTAGTACACGTTTGTTCGGCGCATGCATTTCAATTTTTCCACTGCATTACGTTTTAATATCCTGTAATTTGCACTACACTAGGTATAGCAAGTCCTGACTGACTGATTCATATTCGCCGAGCAAAAACTGTTAAAGCTACAGCCATGAAATTTGGTAAGTAGAAAGGTTTATTGGCTAGACACCCGCTAAGAAATGAATTTTAAAAATTCTACCCCTTAGGGGGTGGAATAGGGGTTAGAAGTTTGTATGAAAGTTCGTCTTTTGTTCAGTTAAAGACATGAAATTTTATTTCTGAGCTACTGATTATAAATTCGTGTTTATGCATTTTTTGAAATTCTACTCCTAAAAGGGTGAAAAGGGGATTAAAGTTTCTATAAATTTTTCTATGCGAGTTCGGGAAGCCGCGGGAAAAAGCTAGTAATTTATATATCAATACACGAGCGGAAAACCTCCTACTTCAAAATTATGAACATTGTGTCCAGAAATAGTTGAGGTTCAGTCAAATTCTAAAAAGGCCTATTTAGGAACTAATATTATTTCATGGTCCTGGATGTTTCTCCACGGCCAGATTTTTCGCTGCGTTAGAACATCTATAAAACAAAACTTTCTTTTATTTATTTTTTGATAAAAAAATACTATTCTTGCATCGTTGATTTCAGGGTTTTTTTAATTCAAGATGCACTTTGTTTCTATCGCGCTCTGCGGCCTCCCTGCATCTGGTTTGAGACAGCAATAGTAGATATCGACGCCTTATTACCTTAAGATACGAGATCTTATAATAATGGCTACATTTCAGGAGACAAAAAAACTGATTATATTTTTTTTCTCACTAATTAAAAATTAAAACTAGATATGAAGTTATTTTATGAGAAACAATTTACTTATCAAATAACCTCATATCTAGTTTTGTGCAATTACTAAGAAAAAATATATAATCAGTTTTTTTTTGTCTCCTGAAATGTAGCCATTTTTAAGATTTTGAGGTTACAAGGTTAAAGATTACGAGGTTGAAGCAGTAAGGCATCGATATTGAAAATAAAATAATTGTAATTTAAAGGTCATATGAATTTTAATGATTTTAATGACAGGTGAAATACAGCTATATATGGAATTCTCTGGCGACAAAGATTATAATAAAACGAAATGACATGAGAAAAATATGATGCTCGTTGCCGAGGGAGGGCCATGCTTCGGTACAAATGGGCCGGCTCGATCGGAGTAATACCACGGCCATACAGAAAACAGGGGTGAAACGGCGTTGTTTCGTGTTTCGTTTGTAAGTGAGTTTACCGGTGGCCCAACTTCCCTAATTACTATTTCCTTTATCTATTCTCTCATAAAGGGCGGCAAAGCACTTGCGACTCTCCGGATGTCGCGAGTGTCCATGGGCGCCGGCAGTTGCTTTCCATTAGGTAACCCTTGCTCACTTGCCCCCTGAAATTTTCCTGCATCGCGCTATCGAAGTTCCGGCGAACGGTGAATATATATAGAACGACTGAGTTGATGTCAAAGGCGCGCGCGCAGCCCCTCAGTGTCGCGCTCGCAGGTCAGCGCGCTAGTCGTGTGGGTGCCTCCATTAAACTAAACCATTCTCACGCAAGGCAAACCTCCTGGGTAATGCTAGCAGAGCTTATATCTGTTCTTCTTTGTGCTGTTTGTAGGGCTGCTGCGAAAATAGTTAATTTTTGACTTACAATTATGTAACGTATTAAATAAGTTATATTTGATTGTATATTTTTATTTTAAAATATGATTTTTTCCACTTTTTTGGGTAAAAGTGGCCCCGTGCGAGTTTCTTACACCGGTTTTTCTCGCACGGCTAATTCCCGAACCGGTGGTAGATCAACATTTGGACATTCTAAAAACATTTATTTTATATTTACTCAGAAATACATGATTTTATTTTATTTATTTATTTACTTTCTTTTAGCTGGCAAATCTAATACAAGTGATAAAAACAAAGAACACGAAAAACCAAAACCAGATAAGAAAAATGATGAAGTGCAATCGGGTAAGTATTATAATTATTTGTTGGGCGAGCGAAGCGAGTCCTCTATATCCCACTGCCAGTAAATTTTTGTGGTACACTTTACGGAAAAATTATAAAAGCTCTAGGTTTGACTTTCAGTATAGTAACATGAGTATATGTGTTTAACAATAATATAATAATTATAATAATACCTATATAATATCTATGGACGCCATCAAAAAAATATTTCACTACCAATGCCATCTATGAGCTATGATGTAACTGAAAAGTTAAACCAAACGAACAAAGTAGATATGCCCATGTATCCAGAAAACTAAAATTTTATTTAAGCAGAACTTGTCATTGTCATAGAATGCGTCAATGGTAAACCCATTGTCACAGCACTTGAAAAACCTCACGAGCCCTTATAAAGGTTTGCTTTTTCGCTAGTAGAACTATTATCTCAGACAGTACACACATTTGTGGTATTTTACAACATATTTGTGACATTTATTTTAATGTACTAGACATTAAAATGAATACCACAAATATGTACTGGCAGTGGGATATAGAAGGCTTCAACCTTAACGAAACAAAGTGTGTTTCGTTAAGGTTGAAGCCAAAGTGTGTTTCGTTAAGGTTTGTAGGTATTGTAGGTGATGTAGGTGAAATTATAGTCCAAAGCACGAGATAACAAAGAGTTTATTTTTGCATTTACACTTTTTATACACACACCATATGCACAAAAGTTCTACAATAAATTTTGAAGGAGTGAGTGTCCGAGATTAACATATAAAGGCGTCCAAAATTAGAAAAGAAATCACGACGTAAAGCGAAAGCTCTAGCGTACCGCGGTAACAGCAGCGAGAACGGACTGCCTAACCGAGCGCCTCACGGCGGCTCGCGGAAGCGACTTGAGAGCGCATTATATCGCCGTCACGTTCCCACTCGCAGGACTAATGTGTGACGTAACGTTTCAATGTCTATGGGACCAATAATAATGCACTCACGCATCGCATTCTTAACTACTAATAAAAAAGTATTTTTGTACTTTGTATGTAAATAATTTAAAACACTCATGCTACAAAATATTGTTAAGTTAAACATATTATTTGACTACATATTAAATTATAGCTGCAAATATTAAATTACAAAAAATAATTAAGAAGGTAGGTCACTACAGGTTGAAGCCTTGTATTAACCGACTTAAAAAAAAAAAGTTTTCTCAATTCGACCGTATGTATTTTTTTTATGTTCGACCACGCATAACTCCGCCGTTTTCATGCACTGTTTCCACTATATTCACTTCGATTTTATAAATTTATAACAAATACACGACCGGATAAAGTGATGATTCCTTTGTCGAAACCGGTCGTGTATGAAAAAATCCATTATATGCATCCACCAATTGCCACGCAAAACAAAACTCCAGGTTAATGCTAACAGAGCTAAGATTTTTTATTTTTTCTTTGTTTTAGCTGAGAAATCTAATACAGAGGATAAAAGCGACGAACCAGAGAACAATACGCAGTCAGGTAAGGATTATTCATTTATTTATGGGGAATAAAATGTATTAATAAATAAAATAAAAGAAACATTTATTTTATTTGTCAAAATAGGTTCAGCTCGACCGTTTTGTTAGCATGACGAATAACAAAATGGCCAAGCTATTTTTTGAGGTTGTAGTTCTATCGAATGCTGCTGTGGACTCAGCCATTGCCACGCAAAAGGCAAATCTCCAGGTCTATGCTAGGAGCACGTCCACTGCAACGGAAACAAAGCGAACGGCGCGGACGTCGAACGGGGCGTCGTCATTTTCAAAATACCGATGATGTGCGTCCATTCCGTACGCTCCGATTCTGGCGCAATGCACGCGCACACTGAGAGCTTACATTTTTTCCTTCTTTCAGCTGAGGAATCTAATACAGAGGATGAAAGAAACGAACAAGGCAAGAGAATATGGCAGTCAGGTAATGATTATTAATTCATTAAGATTCACCGGCAGAAAAATATTTGGTACATTAAAAAGAAAACAAATGATCAGTGGTAACATAGAGGTATGATGATATCTGATGACTTGTGAGAAACAGCACGATTTGGCGAAAAAGATAACGATGAAAATGAAATGAGATAAGTACATTTGAAATTAATCGTTGGTATTATATCACTGACCTCCATATCAATACGCTGGACCGACGATACTTTTTGAAATGACAACTGTTTCTTGTGCCGATTTGAAGCGCCGCGGTGGGTGGAAAAAGAACTAAACTAGACGATAATTGCAAATGGCCGCGTAATTATGAATGAACGCAATGACATTCAATAGTGCTGAAAGTTTCCTGTGTGAAATTTATGACGTATAATTGTGTAAAGATAAGTATACCCAGTAATACATAGTGCTAAAATATTGCAAATATAATGTTATTTTCTATAGAACCCGTCCGTAGTACTTCACCCCGTCTACAATCGTTCTTTCGTTCTTAATATTTTAATCGAGCTGCATAATACATTTTTATCGATATATTTTAGCTCATTGTCCCATCTCTGTTATTAGTTCCTTTCCCACCCACCACTGCTATCAGCGCCAAAATGGCGCAAATCAAATCGCCTCACCATGGATAGGCTTGTCGTCAATCCAGCGTATTTATATAGAGGTCAGTGTACTCGTATTATCCACAAGACAAGAACAATACACACATGGTGTGTCCATAGTATATGAATAAAAACAAAAAGTTGAACTTATATTAAGTTCAAAAATTTTAAAAAAGCTAAAAATAGGTTACAGTGTGTGTGGCTATTAGTACTCATGATTTGTTATATTTCATGTTCAATAATTTAGATTATGAAAAAAAAAATATGCAGGCATCATCTCATATCAATAATAACACTTCATTTCGAGCATTTCTTGTGCATTCCTTAGCGTGAAAATTCGTTGATCATGCCAGAACCGTACATTTTTCTGGTATAAATAGTACTCTATGGGTGCGGGACATAATGTGTCTCCATACCAAGTATCAGTAAATTCACCCTACATTATCACTCTTCACATGCATATTGAACTTCACTCTCCCTTTTGGTAGGATAAGAACAATGAAGTGTGTGACGACTCCTGTGGCTCAGTTGGTAAGCGCGTTGCATTGGTAGCGTACACCGGGGGCCGCGGGGTTTTGAATGTTACGGGGTCTTGGATGTGTATTAATTATGTGTATCATATAATAAAAATCTTAAATATGTATATAATATAAAAGTTACACAAGTTTCTTCGGGTACTAGCACGGGGCCAGACTTACGTGATGTGCAGCGTCGATAGATATTATTGTTATGATAAATACTTCTTTTTGCAGAAACTGACCGATGCAACGCTGAATTTGCAAAGATTAAAGAAGGTTTTGGTTTCGACGGTAAGATATTTCACCGTAAGAATACATTAAGAAGGTCAAATCAAAATTGCTAATTACAAATAATTTTGAACTATAAAGTGCAACGAACGTGATTTTTTGTCAAAAAAATCGAAAAGTATTAAGTGAAAAACATAGTGATCGGACGCGACTTACGGACGCGACTGACAGCCTAGATATTAATTGTACTTTAAGGTGTGCATACTATAAGGAGTAAGTCGCAGACGTTTTGTATGGACTGTCAGCCGCGTCTGACGTCAGTCGCAGAGGCCCATACAAAATGGGCTGTCAGTAGAGATGGGCACGTACCCGGTTTAAGCCGTACGTCCAGGGGTTTTCAAAATTTTTATTTTGATTTTATTTAAAACTTTTTGGAGAAACCAGGTTCAACAACACTTTACTCGAAATCCATACTCAAAATCAGATTAGTGTAATTAGAAGTAAATTGCAACGTATGTCACACAAAAATGCTTATTACAGCGCCATCTGGTGGGTTGTTACTGTATTACCAATTTAAGAATGTGCACCAATAAAGTGAGTACTCATAATGGGAAATCACATTAAAATCGCACCAGAGGGCGGCAGGGGATAAACAAAATGTATAGAAATGACACGAGACGTAACGAATGCTTATGACGTCATATCCAGACATTTTGTTTGGCGATTCTGCAAAGAAACGACAAAGTTTAGGTCTTAGCTCAATCCCTTGTAGTTTTGGAAATAGTTGGCTACATTTTTTCAACAAAGAAATGGCTACTACAGCGCCCCCTAGTAAGTTATTGGCATAAACATTTTTGAGAATATGTAACGATTAAAACCAAACCCATCAGTGAGAACCGCATCAAAATCTGGCTATTGTTTTTGAAAATTGTACTACATTGGCTTGCATACACACACATACAAACAACCTCTCACCCCAAACGCTTATACCGTCTCCGTTCCGTCCGTCATGGGTAAAAGTACGAACATGACTATGAATAAGATATGATGAACTATGAATAAGATAGACTATGAATAATTAGATCACGTCCTTTTTTATCAGGTTTTAATGGCTGCACCGTTTATTATAACGATTAAATTGGTATTGAAGTTTCTGGTGGTAAGTACATTTTATTAGAAAAAAAAAATGTGTATTTTTTTATATGCCTTACCTTAACCGCCTGCTAGACGGACTAAAAAGTAAAAATAAAAAAAAAACACTTAAAAAAGCTTTTACATATACGAACCAAAAAATTTAAATGTACCTGCATTCATCTGAAGCGGGGGCCAACGCCTCAAGCTTTCAAAACAAATTTTATTTGCAAATAAAAATTCCACACCCAATTTTGAGATTTTCATTTCATAAAAACTTCGTTTTAATAACATTTTTGTTACTTTTATTTATTGTTTTTTGTATAACGACTTCCTAAAACGAGGAGGTAATATGGTGGACTGTGGATTTTTTATTAATATTTTACATGTTTTATGGTTGTACGTATTTTCTTGCTTGTCACTACTAAATAAACTAAGTACCACCTGCAGGGTTAGCATGGCGTCATTAGACATATGAAAGTTTAGACAAACTGACAGTTTGTTGGGATATAAAACGATTTCCTTTTTGCATCCGCCAATTGGTCTATCCTGCTGTAGAGAAAAACGTTTTCTCGGTCGCTCTGCTAAGCCTGCAGGTAACATAATGCTTAATATTGTTACTTACTAAGATAAGTTTTTTTTTTCAGGCCAGAAATGTAGTATGGGCATTACTTTATTCAAGTTTGAAGGAATCTGTGCATCTTATAAATATTTGATCGAAGCCTACGGCTTAAATCATAAAGCGGCATTTTATTTGAGTTGTAACGCTGCCGTCCTCGAGCTGAAATGTCGCTGTGTACAAAAAGTACTTTTTGAGTTATGAACAAGAAACGCGCGTTGCAATGTAAGGAATTGTATGTTTATAACGGCAATATTAATTTTGATAACTCGATGACTATAAAAGCTGGAAAAATGTTGGTAATACACGTCGATAGAGTTTTTTCTTCTTATCATGATGGCATTAAAATATCAAAATCGACCAGATGTTGGTTAACGGCTTTTAAGCTCGTGGACGACAGAGGGGTCCGACGAACAGAGGGCTCACCTGATGGACATCAACTTTCGTCGTCCATGGACATTCGTAACAACCAAAGAGTCGCCTTGCCGATTTTTTAATGGAGGATAAGCTACAGAAATGGTGTAAGGGAATGAGGTTTAAGGAAAGTTGGGCCTCCTAAACTCACTGGACGAATAGAGCTTGTGCATATGCTTTTTTATATTATCATGGTAATCCATCACACTCCAACGAGAAAAGGAGCCTTTATGTAATTGTTCAGGTATTTAAAAACATTAAAAAAGCGCTAAATCTTTGGTAAGAGTTTATTAAATCCATCAATTACATCTATACACGAGACAAAACTGACAATGTACTGGATCACGTAATATACTACAATCACAAATTATACATTGCATTATCTACTTCTAAGGACCATCATAACTGTTCGAAAATATAGATTAATCATATTAACTATGGTAAGTGGTATGTTCGGGTGAGGCCTACTACATTTGTTGTTTGTGAAGTGTAGAGGTACCATCGAAGAACTTGATTCATAGGCAGTTGACGGATCTACGTCATTCGTGTAGTCTATCGCTAGTGTCTGTTGTTGACTAATGTCCGGTTTATGAGTATTTTTAACAAGAGTTTATCTGTTCATCAGCGTTGTCGATTGGTTAATTTTTTTAAAGCCAGCCAATTAAAACTTACAGTGAATAGACCCTTGTTAAAAACTTTGCATAAGTGCGACTAAAATACGCAGGTCCGTCAATTATGAATCACCTGCACTGATACTGCATATTTTAAGTCCGCCAGACGTTGTTGTTGCTGTCAAAAAAGTTGTGGATAGCCTAACAGAAACTTTATCAGTAAGCGGTAGAACAGGCCCTCAGCCAAGTTAATATTTTCGAATAGTGATGACGTTTCAAAATATCAAATACACATTACTACTAAGCAAGAGATTCTTAACAATGACTAAAATCGAAAACAAGTACCTAAGTACATGCCATCTCCCAAATCTATGCCAAGTTTTATAAGGAATGTAATGATACTAAAAAATATGAAATTTTCATTAAACAAGATCCGTACACACCCTAAAACGACGCAACGCTATGCGGGGATAAATAAATCGAAACACGTCTAAAACTCTTTTTACGTTCACGGGGACGCCGCACAGTCGCCGTGCAACGTAAAGTAGTAATGTGTCGCCCGTGCTTACATAATATAGACACAGCGTCCGTGTTAGTAATGCATTTGGGGGTCAGTGTCTTGTCACAATCGAAATCGAAAAGTTCTAATATATATACCAACAAGTTGCATAACCTATAATAATAATAATATATGTAGCATGCAATAAGAGATAAAAAAATTAAGTATTGCTAGGTATGTTACTAGTAAAAACACAGATCAAGTGCAACGCAATTAGCGTTAGTAGTCAAAAAATACTTATTTAGTTAGTGCAGAATCATATCAGTGTAATACTAATTAAAAAAACTATTTACTATGTTGTCATTCACGACAAACTTCCAATGAGTTTTTGTTCTGAATTTGGCCTTAATTTTTAATGTTATAAAAAACCTAACTTTGTGCATATTAAGTTTATTTAAAAACATAATACAGCCATACTTATTGCGTACAAATTACGAAACTAAGGGCGCGTTTACACGATACGCGCACGCCACCCGCGTCAAACCCGCATAAAAATTTTAAATAAGAATTTGATTCTTATAAACCATCAATAGATCTCAAATTGCATTTATCGAGGTCTGCACGCGCACGCCTTGCGCCCGTCAAGCGCCCACCTGTAGTCACTAGAAGCGTGAATGGACACGAGGCGTGTCCGGTTTTACGCGGGCTCAACGCATGCGCAAGTGCTGTGCGTGCTCGTGTCATCTGAATAAGCCCTTATTCTAGGGAGCATCAAATATAATTTTCACAAAACCGATTTCGAATATAAACTTAGCTTAATATTAAGAACACGCTTAAAAACGAAATAATTTTTAAATAAATTGATATATGTAAATAAAACGTTAAATAGCTAGTTGTAGAGAATAATTATTCTTCATTAGAAATCATTTATTCTATACATACGAATACAAAAAATAGATTTTGACAAAAAAAAGTTGATTACTTAAAGAAACTCAAAATCATAGTAACAAAAATATACCCTGTGTGAAAAACAAGTAAATATAATATTTAATAATAAATCTTTACAATAATGTTTTATTGCTTATCAACACGTTTTTCGGATGTATTCAAATTATTACGGATGTACGGATAGCTTACCAAACAAAACATTACAAATATAACTGCTAATAAAACCAAAGATTAATTTATAATTTTGTTTTCAAATTAAATAATGAAAATATTCAAAAAGCAACACTGCAGAGCCTGAACCAGTTCCAGAGTTGGCCAGCCAACTCATTTTTAATTTTATGAAGCGCCATTTTTCACTATGGCGCCTCGTCAAAAATTCAGGTATTGGTTATCACAAATTAAAATTTATGCATCAGCACATTCTAATCGAGATAAATTCGTATTACTAAAATGTTAATTATAAATTTAATTAAAATTATGATTCTTTTTTCTTTTTCGTGGAATTCAAAAGATTCCTTTTTTTTGAGGTTAGGATGCGTTCACTAAGTACACTACGTTAACGTATTTGACACATTTCGTATGGAAATCTAGGGGGTTGACTAGGATATTTCACAGAACGTGCTTTAAATACTAGGAAATATTAGACTGCCTAAATGCGTACCCGCCTAGCATCGACCCCTGCCCAAAAATATAACCTCCTAATTTTTTTCAGATGGTTTGGCAAGTTATTAGGCCCCTCAAAATGACCAGTCAACAATTTCTGTCAAATTCCTTAAGTTTTTTTTTCTAATATTATTACTTTGTAGTGAAAGAATGTATTGTTTAGTTTTTTACATTACATAAAACATAATAATATTTAAGATTGATTTTAGGTAGTCTTTAGGTTCAAAATTGTGCGTTTGATTTGTTTAAATCCAAGAAACATTATAATTAATAGTGGGATCGAAAATATAATCTGACATGTGTACCAAAGCGAGAAGCGAAATATGCAAAAAGCAAATAAAAAGGCAAGAATAAAGGGCAAGTTTCTATGACCGGTTGCAAATATTTTTTATAAAAACAAAATCAACTATGTACTGTTTTACATAGCAAAACTAAGATTATTTCGGATGTAGGTCTATATCTATATTAATAACATGTACCGCTCTTTGATTTGGGAAATGGTACATATTATGAAACAATTTATCAAGGAAACAAATACAATGCTACTTATAAACTATTAAAATAGGAATAATCACAGCATTGCGTATAAGGGCAGTAATACGCGTTAGGTAAATCGTCAGTCTTGGAGTAAATAAAAGCACCATGGCACACACCTTCAAATCGAATTTCGATCCTACAATTAATACTAAATATTCCGAATTTCTTAAATCGAAAATTGGCTTGTCATCACAATTTTGTCGCCTGGCAACACACAAGGAGTAGGGAGGGGCCACGACAAACGCATACCTGTCAAAATGACGTCGATCAGTACCAATATGACAGCTGTCATAATTCTCCTCTTTGAACAGAAATTGCTCATATAATGGACAAATGCCACAATTTTTTTTAGCGACTGAAAACTCGGCAGGTACCTCACAATCGTCACAATCTTCTACTGCAATAAATTTGAGAAATACGTGACAAAACTTCCAATCTTCTACGGCTAGAAACTGGGCTGATACCATACTTTTGTCACGATCATTAGATACTCGACAATTGTCACAATCTTCGGCAGGAATCCTGACGCATAGCTGATAGCTGTCACAATGACATGTGGCGTGTAGTGTCACAATGACAGGAAGACACGAGGGGCAGGGGGCGCGCGGGGCGGGCTAGGCGGCAGCGGGGCAGAGCGGGGCGCGGGGAGGTCACCGCCCACCGCGCCCACGCCGACCCGGTTTGCCGCGACGGTTGAAGCCCCTGGAAAAAAAGTAACGAAAAAATTATGCATGGATTTACTTTAGCTCTGTCGCTCTGTTTTTTTATGGTTCTTGAATAAACGCGCAAATCATTATGTACTTTATTAAATAACATCCTTACGGCTGCGCTCCATTTTGTCACAGCTGACTCTTATATGTTGTTACTTAATAATCTCAAATTTAATTTAATAATAAATTCCTGTATACAAATAGCTACTCTAATAACGATTTTTAAAAAATTGGTAATGTTTGTAATAGGGATGGAGGCCTGGTGTCTTAAAATACAAGCAGGTCGCTGCTTAGTTTAAGATCCCAGTCTCCCCACAAAGTCTGAACTATTTATTATTGTAATGATATAAGTGTAGCTCTGTAATTATTGTGGTGAGAAAGAAATAAATTTTTAAAAAGTAATTGAAAAAGGATAAAGTATCTCTATATTTTTTCAATGTATAATGTTTCAAATACGTATACATAGTATATCCTTAATTCATATTTTTCATTTCATATTCAGTCAAGAAGTTAGAATACTATGGCCGCAACCTTTAGCTCCCATGAGTTTGAAGAAATACTATTTGTCGTTACTTGATAGCGACTAAGAAAATTTAGGAAGGCAGTTTTAGTTGTACAATATTGCCATACTAAAAATTTAGGTAGTCGCTATCAAGTATCGACAAATACTATTGCTTTAAGCTCATGGTAAAGGCACTGGTAAAGTTATTTACATACCTGAAAGGCCCCTTGTACGGTGCGCGGTGCGGCGAGGCTGGGGAAGCGGGTCCGTCGGACGACGTGCTGCTGCCGGGTCGCGCGCCGCCTGGGGACTCCACCTTCACGTCCTGAGTGCCGCTGGTAGAGACCTTCGGTTCCTGAACGTAAGGTTTATTTTACTGTTTAAGAGTAGACAATAGTATGGCGGGTTGAAAATTATTATCTCGAGCGATTTATTCGAAAAGTGTTTTAATTATGTGTAACCTAATGACTCGTTATGAAACCTTGACCTTAAATCTTTTCAGAGCCGCAACTGTTTCGAGTTTTCTACAGAAGTGCTTAAATCTCTAAAAATACAGTCCCCTGGCTATCCCTATCTATATATCTATATGAATTTAATAATGGCTACCAGAGGACATTTAAAATGATCCCAAAATTAATAATAATTATAAACAAAACTTATATTTCTTTCGAATTTTACAATTTTAGCTTTAAACGCGGCCCGGGACCCTTCTAGCGCGTATCCGACTCAAACTTTACCGTTTTTGTATAATTATATAAATAAAAATAATAGCAGGTATTTCTTTTAAAACTCTAGCAAATATTTAATTATTAATATTTCAGTATTAAAAATTTTGACATCAGTAAAGAGAAGTGTTTCTGCAGTAAAGACTACTTCTCTGTTGCTTTTTTTCTTAAAAGCTTTGTTTACTATTGCCATTGTTACGAACTGCTGCATTGATACAAAACTATGCCATAAAAATAATTAATTACTGATTATTGTAAAATAACTTTTCTATAAAGTAGAACAATTCCCTGTCTCACATAACAGTCCCCTGACATGATTTCTAAGAAAATAGCGAATATCTCGAAAATTAAAAGTATTTTTATTAGGCCTCCTTGGGTAACTAAAATAAAAGTTAATTTACTTTGAGAAAACACACAGTTTTTTGCAAGTGTTAGAAATAAGACGCAAGACAGCATTTGTATGGAGACCTTGTAACCTTACAGAGAAACGCACATAAAGAAGCAAGGTCAACTTCATAGAGATAAATTCATTCTTCATGTGTGCACCATATTATATAGCTGTACCTCAACTGGTACACTGATAAAACCGTGCAGGTTTGTTTATGTGTGCATTTAACAGCGCATATACACTATGGCGCACACATGCGAATAGCACATTGCAAAGTTACCTCATTGTCAGAAGCAGTAGTGATAGTCAAGGGTGGGGGCCCATCATCCCCCATGCCAACCACACCGCCGCGCGCCACCTGACGGGCCAGTAGATCCGCCATACGTTGTTGTAGAGCCTTAAACAGGAATATTTAATTGTTGTGATTTGATATATGAGGCTAGTTTTTCATGCCAGGCCAGCGAGATAGTTACTATTGAAGTGTCTTGGCTTGCTGACACTGGGTTGTTAAGTGTTAAAAAGCAAGTTTTGTCTACATCAAGCCAGAAATACTAGCTTAACTGCTCACTGTCACTAGCTCGCTGTCCTGGCTCTAAAAACTGGCCTTGTTAGCTGGCCTAGTGTCTGTGTCAGTGACACTAGCTTACCCTACAAGCCCATAGACATTCATTTTAAACCTAGTTAGTTTAGTAACAAAATAGAAACTCTTTTCATTTATTCACTAATTGTTTTATACAATATATACATATAGAAGAAGAGGTTAACCTTAAGTTCGGCAGTTAGATGGAATGGTGGGGCAGTCAAAGAGTCCACAGGTGGTGGCGCCTTCTTCAGTGTTTCCACATCAAATGACACATGACAACGGCAAACTGGACATGTTTGCTGAAATAAAAGTTTTATAACCTTCTCATATCATTTAAAAAATTACAAATTTTAGAAATATACATTGTTGTAGAAATAAAAAAAATCAAAGTCAGAAGTCAGATTGTGTACAATTAAATGATTTAAATAAAAAAAAATATTAAACTTTTTATTCCAAGTGTTGCTGATGCTTGCTTTTTATTATCATATTGACTAATTTGTATTTCATAACACAAATTTAAAAATAAGCATGACTTGCCATTTTATAGCATCTATAAACTTTTGCCGGCAGCTTCGCTCACAATAATTTTGAAAATTGGTAAGAAAACATTTTTTTCAAAAATTGGATGCCTTTCAAAACCAAAAGTAGCCTATGTTACTTGCCATACTTTCGAGTAAGCCTATGCTAAAAATCAAGTTGCTTAGTTGCTTCTTTAGGGCGTGAAGGTAGGACAAACAAACACACTTTCCTTTTTATAATATTATAGTAATTATGCAACAATTGACATAATAATAATGTAAGCCATTTAATATGAAAGTTTACCTGGTAAGCAGGAGCCTGAACCTGTTGCCAATTTGGCAGCTTATCCAATTCTTCCTGATAATATTTTTTACCAGCAATGAGATGTTTCGACAAGCAGTGGCTGTGGAAGTGGTGGTAACACTGTGTCTTGATAAACACATCACCCTGTGTGAACCCATGCAGGCAAATCACACACTGCCCACTGGGCAGGTTACTCTGAGTCAGAAATTCTCGGACAAGCTAAAATATGAAATTATTTTGTTATTTAATCAAAGAACTAGTTTTTAAAATTTTACATTTTTAGCTTTACTTATTCATCTATAATAAAGTAATTACTAAATAATTTTGCAATGTTAACTCACCTCAATCAATTCAAATATAACTGGATTACCTAAGTTTATGTTTAACATTTCTCTAATTTTTGTATTAATAATTGACAATAATTGGTCATCCAAGCCTCGGGGGTTTCTGAGGAATACTTCTGGACTGCTGTCGGGGTAGTCCGGGGTCAGTCTGACCTCCAGTGTTATACACACAAACTGTTGATCAATATTATCCGCAGTCGACGGATGGATAACAGTTTCGATGATTTTTGGCACTCCATCTTCATGTTTCAAAACCAAATCTTCAATTAAAATAGCTTCCAATGCCTCTATTTCGTCGTAAACCCTAAAATAATCAAGTATTACAAGGCAAAGCCCTCAAAAAACAAGATACTTCAGTCACAAATGTGATGACAAACCTTTCGTCTACTTTCGCCGACATGATGAAAGCGAAGGGACGATCCGACTAAAATAAATCTAGGTCTGGGAGAGATTTTTTTATATGCATTCAGTTCAGGCAAGCGCAATGCAGTCGTGGGTGCAACGAACAGCTGAGCTGGGGGCCGAAACAAGTTGAAGTTCCACAAAAATCAATCATGCCGTTCAACAAATGACAGCAGATTTGACAGATTATAAAAATATTTTTTTCTTATGGTGCTACAGCATGAGCTACGGATATTTTCCTATGACTAGTGTCAAGTAAAAGCGGGAAAACAACATTATTTTTACAATATTTGCAGCAACGTTAAGAAGTATAGATTCTAGTAGACTCTAAATTTGGAATGAAAGTTTGGATAAAAAAATATTAAGGTAATTATCATGGGTAGTGTAAAAACTGAAATGATCGTAAAAGTAACAAAGAGTGATGTCAAAAAATCAAAATCAAAATCATAACATCTTCCTCAAAACCACAGACTACAAATATGGCCATCGGAGTAATATTACTAGTCAAAATAAATATTGGGTTCAACTTGCGTTAGTCTGACGTCATGTCTTTGTTATGTGCTGCTACAATGACAGTTTATGTAAATTGATAAAAACTCGTTTTTCTTCGACGTATCTAGATTCTGGACGTAGTCAAATCAAAATCTTTTTTTTTAATTCAAAATCAGTACTTAAAGTATAGTTTCTGAACGTCGAGACTACAGTGCCTACCACCGGTTTGGAAATTAACCCGGCGATGAGAACCGGCGTAAGAAACTCGCACGGGTCCACCTTTTACCAAAAAGATAGAAAATAACAATATTATGTCTTAAAACTAATTTGATAAACAGTAATTATAAGTCAATGTAAATATTACAATCTATTGTAACTTATTTGTAAAATAATTATAAAAAATAAAAACAAACTTACATAACTATTGCAAGTCAAGGTTCTAAATATTATATAGAAGCAGCCTGGTAAGGAGCCATTCTACTTCCAGGATGTGCTGTCGTTAGTAAAATCATTCACTTTATAGTAAGATTTAGCACACAAACGTTCTTTTACGACTTTTTTAAACTTATTTATAGAAAGATTTTGAACGTTTTCTGGGATTTTATTGTAAAGGCGTATACATTGACCCTTAAAAGATTTACTTACTTTACTAAGTCTGATAACCGGTAAATCTAACTTGTGCTTATTTCTAGTGTTTCTACTGTGAATATCATTATTAAGGTTAAATATGTATTAAATTATTAAAAAATTATAAAGGTTAAATATGTATTAAAACCAAAATATTGCTAAAATATCTCTCTATTAACAACTTATTGAGAATCAAAGTAATAACCTTTCATGAAAGGTAGTAAAATTGGGCTACTTAGCTCAATCAGATGCATTCAAATGTTCCCATTGCTCTAAATGGTGCAAGTGAGTCTTATCATATCAAGACATTTGGCATTTTAAATCGCATCACTCATTTTGACAGAACCGTATAGAATAGTGTGGCACAAGTCTTAGGAAGTACGGTATAGATACAAAAATAATTCGATTTGAATTAATTTATGAATTTTGAAGCTTTGAAGATGTGCGACTGGCATCTTTGAATACTTTAACTTGTAGAATAACTTTAAAAAATACTATAATGATTGCAGCCTCTAAAAATTGTCTAGTCAAGTATGTGTTTTCTAAGCCTTACCATTATTGCAGACCAGTAAGATTAGACTGGAATAAAAAAAAAAGTTTTGACGCAATGTTTTTTAAATTAAATTAATATTTAATGTCAAATGTTATTGGTTAACATACTGACGTTCAATTTAATTTAAAATACACAAAATCTCTTAATATTTCCTAAGTCTTGTGCGAGTTGTCGCTTCGCCTCTATAGCGGGAGCTTTGTTAATGTTGTTTTTCTGCATCTTGTTATTTGATGTCCTTAGCAATTATGTGTTTTCATCGTATAAGCTTTGAAAATTTGTGGTGTTCATCTGAAATAGAAGCAAAGTTTTATACATTTAATTGTTCATACTAAATTTACAAAAACCTTTAGCTGTAAGTGTTTTTGTTTTTTGTCTGTATAAATTTGTGGATTGCAAAGGCAGGAGTAGCAAATCAAGTATCATAAAAAATTTGCTTTCACTTAAAACTGTATACTAGAATACCGTATGTAAGCTTTGCTTCTAATCGCATCATTTTTTATTAACTCACATTTTGTTTTGGTCAAAATTTATATTAAAAATCTATAATATTAGTATGATCAATTTAAAAAAATGTTTTTTTTTTTAATATTGTAATTAAAACTTAAAAACAAAGTACCTCTGAAATGAGCTCTCAAAATTAATATATAATAGCGTTTAGTCAAGCTAATAGGTAAATCTTGTTTATTATAGTAATGTATTACTTTTTGGATTAACCTTACACAATTCATTACATTCATTATACTTTCTTGTAGTCATAAACTGGATGTGTTGTCATTAGCTTAGAGTAGCTGTGTTCTTTTCATTCTTAGAGAATTTATGGAGGAATAAACTTTTTTATTCATCTTTCTCACTAATATTAGACACCAATAGTGTTGTTTTGGTTTAAAACGGTACTTAATAGTGAACCGTAGTTTAAAATAATCCACAATGTTGGTTAAAATCAACAATTAAGTTATTATTACTACCGAATGTAGATTTAAAATTCGAATATGGTCTAATTCCTCATGGAATTTGATGCTAATGTCTATCAATTCCATATTTGAATTTTAATTGAACCAAAATCATGGGTGTGTTCCGAAACTAGTAGTGTACTGGCCTGGACGTCACGGGATTGGCAAATGAGACGTCATATCGTATGCTGGGGCCAGTGAGGAAACGCACTCGTTGTCAGTGTCAAATTCTGAATCTGAATTTGTTATGAAGGGGGCGGCCGCGCGGGGGGTCGGGAGGCGTCGTCGGAGGGCTCGCTGGCGGAGGCGACACCGGATACCGACGAGTCCGGCGCAGGGGCGATCGGCGTGGCCGAACACCGCCACCGGCCGAAGCGGAGACATCATGGACACACGCACCAGCACGCCGCACACGATCTCCTGCCTAAGGTTTGATATGCGACTCACGTTATAAGAATTTCGAAGCAGAAATATTGGGACATCCGCTGGATACAGCACGCATAAGCTCATTGTTTGGCGTTCCGGCGGGGCGTCTGAAGTTGTCAGATCAGAAATCCTGCGGTGCGACCGGGCTAAGGGAGGCGTTTTGGGTATTTGACGCGAATTTTACACATCATTGTGCTTGTGGCACGAAGTACGCCAACGAATATTTTCCAGGTTCTCTCAGAAATAGGGAAAGGTTGGCAAATAAACCGGAATCAACTTCTATCCAAACTTGGCTGATGATTCTTTTTATCAGAAAGTATTCTCCTTAGTATGAATTTATTTTTGTCACTAAGGGCTTTGTCCTAAAGTTTACTTTGTCAAAACTTAAAAATCGTATTGTGTATTATAATGTTACAGCAAGGAGTGCAAGCCGGTACAAAATCTTACTTTTTGGTTAAGGGATTAGGATACTCATAATGAAACCAAAATCATCTTAACATACATTT
>JAOTAV010031960.1:0-19859 GCA_026546445.1 Cyclargus thomasi
AGAGTCGAGTGCGAGGTGTTTTTTCACATCCGACCGATTTGTTTTCGATTTGTAGAAGTGACCGTGAGCATCGCTAGATGGCGCTGTACAAATCTCATAGAAACGGAAGCACGGTTTTACCGGTGCAACTGATTTACATAATATTTGATCGTAGAATTGACGTGTTATAATAACTTCCTAACAAAGTAACTTCCATGCACTAGCCTTCGTAGCGAATCAACCAACATACCATCATCTATACTTACCAAAACGGTTTAAAAGAGAACCACCATGGAAGTAACTTGCTATCCAAGCTTGAATTACTAACTCAAACATTATTGACAATATCGTAATATAAAAGCTTGAAAAACTTTCCTTGTGTGTTAGGAAAGACGACGTAACAATTTTTATATTTTTAACACTGAGTAGGTATTTTTAACTTTTTAGAAAACTTTGAAGTTTTCACTCATCGAGCTTATAACCAATAGAGAAGTAATGTGCCAAGCCATCCGTGTCCGAAACTTATTAGTGTTTAGGTACTGATAAATTAACCGCCAACCTTTCAAAGTTAAGCTCGCCCTAAAACCTATTCCGACCAATCAGAGCGCGGTAGCTTTGGGAGGATTTTTCTTACGAACGAAACTAATAACATTTCCGCTCTTTTGGTTCTATGCTCGGTGATTTCACTTCACCATGTGTTTTGTAGTTCAGTGGCTCCACTATGAGTTTAAAGTAATAGCATTTGTCGATACCCGATAGCGACTACGTAAATTTTCCGAGTGGCAAATAGTACAGCGCCTCCAACGATCGCTTTCGGAACTAAAAGTGCCATACTGAAAATTTACGTAGTCGTTATCGAGTATCGATAAATACCATTGCTCCAAACTCACGGTAGAGCTATTGTACTGAACCTGTGGCCGGATTGATCACGCTTGGCCATGTTCTGTCTTATTTTAAGCTGTACACGAGAATGGAAATACTTTTATGCAGGATAATGAAGTTGTTACACAAGGCTTACACGTGTTTAAAAGTTTGTTGAAAAAGTCTATAGAAAGTGTTGCAACATTACTAGACTAAAATATTTACATTCTTGGAGTTATTTTTATCAGAAAACAGAAATGAAAAAATCATGTAAAAAGGGATAATCTATAAATTTTCATGCGTACGCAGTCGCGGGTAGGGTTATCAGATTAAAATATCGAAAGTCCGGAGGCCTATTCTACGGATTTTTAACTTTTTCATCTGGTAACTGGGTTTCTACCAAAATCGTGAAATTTTTTTGCAGTTTAATATTTATTGACAAAATATTTGGAAGTAATTTTTTTGTGTTTACAATCTTAAATTTGAAAAAAAGGAGATTTCCTAAGATTTACTAAGCCGGCCGCAATCCTGAGAAAAAGTAAAAATCTTGAGATCGCAGCACAAATCCTGAGACCCCATCTCAGGATTTGCACAACAAAACATAATGTTATGAAGAGAGTGCCTTCCGGTGAGGCGTCTGAATTTTTTCTAAACAGAAATTCTTATAATTAGTCGCCGGACTAAATCAATATGCATAATTTTAACGTGTAAAGGTGTTGCTATATCCAAAAATTATTTTGCTTCAAGCAGTTGCCATCTTTCCTTAATATTAAAGTTTCCCTACATTTCTAGGCCGAGAACGCACTTGCTACTCTTCTGATATGATGCGAGTGTCGCTGTGCGACGGTAATGATTTTTATCATGACTCGTTTGCTCGTTGGCCCCCTTAAGCAAATGTAAAATTTTAATATCCTGTCTGACTTTTAACTGTTCACGATAAAACTGATGAACCATCTAGCTAAAGATACATAAATACTTTGACCACGGGAAAAGAACAAGATACGTTTTGTCCCCGAGAGTATAATAATAATAACAATATATATGGACGCTTTACACCACGTCAGTCTGGCACCGTGCTAAGTACCCGACACCCGTTACAGGTACCAGACAACGGAAATATATCGGATATTATTTACGATACATCTATTTAGGATTCTTATTATATAACTAGTTGGTACCCACAACTTCGTTGCGCAAAATTTTTAATATCACGCGGGAACCGTACATTTCCCGGGATAAAAAGTATCCTATGTGTTGCCTAGACTTAATAGCTATAAAAAGATTTATTCGAATCCGTTCAGTAGTTCCAGAGATTAGCGCGTAGAAACAGATAACAGACAGACAAGTTTTATTTTGTCGATATGTGTTCTGTTACTGTTTCATAGCTCCCCCACATTGATTATTTTGTACAAATATTAAATGTGCATACACTCCAACTATACTGTTTTATTATATGTATAGATAGATATAGAATCAATTTTATTATATCAATAGATACACATATTTAATATACATTCTATGATCTAGGAACATAGAAAAACTTTTTGTTGCGTCGGCAGGAATTGAACCTGCGGCCCCCCTGCTTGAGCTACCGACACGCTCAACCACTGCGCCTAAGATGTCGTCATCTAGTTCTACATAATTTACAACTTCCAGCAGAGTAACAGATCACCTGTACACAGCTCGTATGAGGTCGGTTATACAAACGCAAAGTGTAGTGTAGACTTTACCGAGTCAACAAGTGTCGCTCGAGATATGGAGACATGAGGTGATCTACTCTCAAACGGGACATTATTACCATTACTAGTTGTTGCCCGCGACTACGTCCTCGTGATACTTTATAATTATCCCGTTTTTACAAAATGTTTTGTTCACTGCTTGGCTGGTATTGGTGGCAGCGTGATGTTTATAACATTTATCCTTAAAAATATTTTTTTAATTCCGGCCAGCAGTTCTATTAGCTATATTCAGCTATCAATTATATACATAAGTATAGATTCATTAAAAGACGTTTAAGGAAAATATCAATAAAATAATAAATCTTCCATCCGAGCTACTTGAGAACAATAGTTGTTAGAGAACAACTTGTTTAATAATTGCGATGCAAACAAACGATTTGCACGCTCGGATTATTATATAAAATACATTTTAAATCTCTATTTAACCTATTTAAGAAAAATATATTTTGCTTCATTAGTCTATAAAATACACGAGTGCATATACATATACAAAGCTTTTAAAGAACCTCTCAATAAATAAGGTTCTTAAGGAACGTTTAAAAGTACCCATTATGGAAATCGAACGAGTGAATAACCGCGTCTGTGCTAGTTACTTGCATGAAGACAGGCCAGTAGAATAATAAGTAGCTAAGGAACAGTAATAGAAACATATCGACAAAAAAGTTGTCTGTTTGACTGTTTGTACTCGCTAATCTCAGGGACTACTCGATGGATTTGAATAAAACTTTTTCTGTTTAATAGCTATTAGGTCTAGGCAACATATAGGATATTTTTTATCCCGGAAAAGTGTACGGCTAACGCGTGATAAACGAATTGGCACCATCTAGTAGTATTTTGATAATTATATTTTGTTGTGTTGTGCTTTTGCTCATATTATTCAGTATAAAAACCCTTAAATACAAGCTGGCTGCACAGTGCACATCAAAATTAAATTTTTAATAGTAGGGGAGCCCAAGAGGAGAATTTCGGACTCTTCAATGATTTTCTTTATTATTTTTGATGACTAACGTTTATTTTATATGTACATAGCAAAAATCGGGAAGATACAAAAAACAAAAAAAACTGATCACAGGGGCCTTTAAAAAAGAGGAAGAAGACAGAGTGAACCTCGCCCCGGTACCGGTGCTTCGAGAACGTCACCCGCTCGTTGTTCACCTTGTTGGGCTTCTTACTTACTTATGGCGTTTTTTTAAATATCGACAAATTAATTCATACACTGAACAGACGTGGTTGTGCTTATTTTGATGTGCAAGTAAGGCGTTCATTTCAATGCGCCTTACGCAAGGCAAACTGCACGGTAAATACATTTTTAATAAAGTTTCGTATACGATTCTGTTGGATACAATTTACACATTTTAGGGACAAACCGTAGTTATGCTTTTCGTTACGAAATGTCTGCGTGAATCTTTTTTTAAAATAAAAATAAGGGAGTAAACAGGATACCTGATGGAAAGCAACTACCGCCGCCCATAGACACTCGCAACATCACGGTTGCATGTGCGATGTCGGCCTTTTAAGAGGGAATATGCTCTCTTCTTGAAGATTTGCAGTTCGTAGCAGTCCGGAAATACTGCTGGTGATAGTTCTTTCCAGACCTTTACTGTGCGAGGCGGTAAGTTACGCGAAAATTATTCAGTTTTTACAACATTTTTTGATTACTGCTCCGCTCCTATTGGTCGCAGCGTGATGTTATATATAAAGCCTTTATGCTTCCTCGATAAATGGACTTATCGGCGCATACGCTGGGTAAACCTGAGCGGACCGCTTCGGTTGTCGTCGGCGGCGCACGAGCATCGTGCGAAGCGAGCCCTCGCGCGCCCTCCCGTGCCCCTTCTGCTCGCCACTTCACATCGATCTCAATACTGCAATACGCGTCGCACACGGGCATTCATTTGTCATTTGTCGGGAATATATTATCATACAGTCCGCTGCCTATTTATTCACAACAACGAGCACCATCAGACTAACCAACACAAAAATAACTTATAATATCGTCCAGTGTTTTCTGAGATTAACGCGTTCAAACAAACAAACGAACCCTTCAGCTTTATATAATTAGTAAAGATAACATTTTACTATGCAACATACCCGAAATGGCTCTCTGGATTCCGAATCGAAATTCAGTTTCAACATTGAGTATTTTATTAACTTTATGCTTGCACTGTTTTATTATATTTATTTTAATTTATTCAAAAGTCTGGTTCTAGACTTACATTAACTTAGTATGGTGCACCTAGCCAGTTATTATAAAGTCTTGATGTGACCTACATTTCGCAGTGCTCAGCCTGGAAGTTCTAGGAATTGCGTCATGTCTATAATAAGTGAACGCTTCTCAAACACACAAAGCTTAGGATTTCTATAACTCATTTGTCTTTTCAATCATTTTAACCACAATATTATGATTTATGATATACTTCTTCTGATACATTATTTTGCTCAGAAATTGCTTTATCTGCTAATGTATATACTAGCGGACCCGATATACGTTGTCCTGCCAGTTGCCGATCTCAAGTCCTCTTAAAGACACAAAAAAATTCCTCATATCCTATCGTTGCGGCGGACACACGTCCACGAGAATTATATATATTCAGTTAACTTGTTTCAGTCTTGTATTGTTAACTATGTTTATTCTAATTTCCATGACACACAACAGTTACCTTTGAGTTTTAGATACTACTTGTAGAAACGTAAAAAAGTAACCTACTTTTTTACGTTTCTACAAAGTATTTAAATACTCTAAGACGGTTTTACCTATGAAGCACGAAGCGAACATCCATTGCCAACAAGACCGTCTTTTTGAAATTGTAGGCCCGCTTCACATACACCTTAAAGCTACACGAATAACGGCAAAGAAGTGCATATAACGTCGTTAATATTTACTGTTTTTCTATGCCACATTGGCCTCACTGACTCGGCAGCACTTGCGTACTAAATAGTATTTATTATTACGTACGTACTTTGTTTTTTTGCTGTTTGCTATTTTTCAATAGTTTTTCCGATTCTTTTTTTATGTATATTACGATACAGAAATATGTATAAGTAATATTTTTACAAGTAATTTATACTATCTGTTACAATGTGGTGTAATGTGTATTTGAGGCTCAATAATTGTTATTATTATTATGCATTCTGTTGGTCACGGCTAGTTTGAAATAGTTTCGTAACATGATGATACGTACGACTACTAATGGTACGTAGACAGCGAGAGTTGTGCTGTCTACGTACCAACCAGCCAGCCAGCCAGCCAGTAAACCAGCAACGTAGTGGAAGCTATATTTTTAAAATTTACCTGCAAATTAGACACACGATGTAGGTATTTAGAAATGTATATCCTCAGCTTCATTGTGACCTTTTGTCAGAAGCTTGAAATCACTTCCTTTCTTATGTTAGCAGCATAATTAATAGTCACGGGCAATTATCCTGCAAGATTGTTGATGTTAGCGTAAGTTTTTCACAGAGCGAAACGGGAATGTAGAGAAGCGCTCTCGTGTGTTCACGCTAACGTATGTTTGCGACGTTTTACGCGAATGTGGAACGTGCTTTAGTTATACATTTGTCATTGTGTGGCCGGAACAGAGAAATAATATAATATATTCAAAATTGAATATAATAATGGCGTCAAGACTATCTGATCTGATCTTAGACGGCACTTGTGAATCTTTTGAATATTTGATCGAAGGTCAGATACATTTAAAATTACGTGATCAAATTACTTAACAACTTTTTTGATAACACATTATACATATGCTAGTACAGTGAAAAAAATATTGTGAAGGTACCCAAAAGTTTTTAGGCTTCAAGGTACCAAAAGTTCATTTCTCTGAACGTCGACTATGTTGCGAGGATGGCTTAGATACTCGGGCAAAAATACAGTTTACTTATAGTCGGATCAAAATAAGTTACCACGGAATTTTATACAGATTTAAACATATGAAAAGAAGTTTTGTGCCAAGTTACGGTGATTCAACAATGTTTCTGTGAAGAAAGTTTTTTTATTTATTTTACAGGTTTGAAATCTATATGTAATGATGAGTTGGTTATCAAGCGAGCTACACACGTGGTAGAAGAAATAGCGCGGACTACGCTCGCCGCCCAGCTACTTGCTAAACAGGACTTAGATAGAGTAAGTATCCTTATGGCGTGTGTAGACTCTCGCCGACACATAGCGAGACCGCCCGAGTGCGTGAGTGTAAGTGGATGCACTCGCCTAGTCTCGTCTGTTACCCTCGGGCGAAAGTCAAGAAATATTACTAGAGTCTACAATAAATGTCAATTTGTCGTTGTAAAGTGTGAAGTGAGTGACACCGCATATTTGTAGATCTGCAAGCAAATTGTAAGTTCATATTAAGCAAAACGAGTAAAATACTAAGTATAGGGGGGGGATGTAATATTAGATTTCGAGGGTTATACCTGCCGTATGCATTCCGACCGATAGGCAAAGATCGTTAGACACACAGTGTGATCTGTAGGGAACCCCCGAGGATAAATAACTCCTTCTGGCGCAGTCGGGTGAACAGAAACATCCTTTAAAGAGATCCAGTGTTCTCTATATTTTACAACGTCTATCCAATAATTTACCGCCACCGCCTTCATGTCGTCTGCTCACCTAACGCGTGGGTTGCCTCTTTCTCTGCTGCCTGTTGATCCGGCCCTTACTGCTCTTATGGTCCATCTATCGTCCTATCTAGTCATATGGCCGGCATGTTTCCGTTTTCTTTGTAAGCAGAATGATTAAGCGTCGTTTACATTTTTTTGACGAATTCATTCTAGCTATGTCCACCATCAGGTACACATACCTGGTGGATATAGCTGCAGTGGCTGACCTGGCAAATTATGTCGTGATGAACTTTTATTATTATTATTATTTTTAATGTTTCCATGTACTTGACTGTGCACAATAAAGTATTATTTCATACTCGCCCAGGTTAAGTTAGCTTTTCGCCCAGATGTAAGGTAGGATAGGAAGGATGTAAGTTCTTAAAAATATAAACTTCTTCCTACAGGTGGGCTCCCTACTCTACCAGTCGCACGAGTCCCTGCAACACCTAATGGAAGTGAGCTGTCCTGAGGTAGACCAGCTGGTGGAAATATTCCGTCAAGCCTCCGGCGTGTACGGCGCGCGCATGACGGGAGGAGGTTTTGGCGGTTGCGTTATTGGTCTGGTGAGTTGTATCAGATGCCTGGGCTGTATCAGCTGCGGGCCCTGCAGCACCTGATGTAAGTGAGATGTCCTGAGATAGACCATACGTTGAGCTTCAGGAGGGCTAGCATACCGTCAGTAGATATACGAAAATATAGAAATTGGACAGTTTTTCGGGATAAACTAACAGTTTTCTACCGTCTTCCCTTTTTTTTTCTTATCTCGATTTCTTTCGACATAGATTTTAGTAAAGTAAGGGTAGGGGAGGTGAGAGTGCTATTTTTGTAGTAACTCGAGAGTCGTGGAAACTTAGTACGTTTTGTACGTAAAACGTTGAAAAAAAATTTTTTTTTTTATTTTAGCAGCGGAATAAGACGCTGGGTATTACGTTATAAAAAAGAAATTGCTTTGAAAAAATTATTTACATTGAACATTTATTGGATGATTTTAGACATCAAAATCGTGGAAGCTTGGTTATGAAAATATGAGGCTTTCGTGTTATTACAGACTTACCTTACATTTGAATCATCAGTGATTTATATCCAGGAAGTGTTCCATGAAGTATTTTTAACACCTATTTTAATCTGACGGTTTCAACAACATTTTGGGTAATTAAAAATATCTTTTTAAGTCCCAAACTAACCAAATCAGATTTTTATACCGTGATAACCAGGGACATGTAGAAAGCTTACCCTAGCTCAATCTGACGCGCTCGAGTAAATCCGAAACCTCATGGGCTCCCCTACTATGTCGACTATAAGAATCTATGGTTCTGTTACCGAGCCTACAAAGGGAGTGTTTGTCTTTTGTCAACATTGAAACTTGACAGGAGTAACGCCATGCTCGGTAAAAGATAATTTGACCTAAAAGGTATCTTCCTCCATAGTATCGATGAGAAAACGCTGTGTGTAAGGCGTGCGTATGACGCGGGAGGCTTCGACGGCTGTATTATTATTATTTTTTTACGATATTTAGGAGGCAAGCGAGCAGACGGGTAACCTAATGGAAAGCAACTGCCGTCGCCCATGGACACTCGCGACATCCGAAGAGTGGCAAGTACGTTGCCGGCCTTTGTGAGGAAATACGGAATGGGAATAGGGATAGATGGATTAGGGAAGTTAGGCCACCGGTAAACTCACTCGCTGAACAAAACACAGCACAACACCGTTTCACGCCTGTTTTCTTCGGGGTCGTGGTATCACTCCGGTCGAGCTGGCCCATTCGTGCCGAAGCATGCAGTGGCAGATGCCGAAGCAAACATCTCCCACGGCAATGAGCATCCGTATTATGTACTTAAGATCGGAAAATGTCACATTGGCACACGCCTCCACCGGGGTTCGAACCTGTACCCTCTCAGTGCAAACCAAGGGTCTTGCCCACTAGGCCACGAGCGCTCTAAAATATGAGTCCTGCAGGTAAATACTATATCAGGAGCTGAAAGTGGTCTGAACGTAATAAAACATGAAACTTCGATACTCTTATCCAAAATGTTGGTAAAAT
Organism: Cyclargus thomasi; assembly: GCA_026546445.1. NCBI lineage: Eukaryota > Metazoa > Arthropoda > Insecta > Lepidoptera > Lycaenidae > Cyclargus > Cyclargus thomasi. Next base: position 9,220 of record JAOTAV010031960.1, read on the forward strand.
TGGGGCTAAATTAAAGGCTAAACTGGACAGATTCCCGCAACAAAAGCGAGTTTAGTGCTGTTAACGGCTGTATTGCGAGCTGAAAGCTCCTGTTAAAGTGCGCTGATGCTTTGGTATAGTCCAATTACTAACCTTATTATAAAGGCAATAAAGACTATATTTCATTTGCGACCATGTGTACTAACAATTTAACTTTTGTGACCAAACGCCCACAGTTTATGTATAAAATGAATATTCAGTTTTTGTGCATAGTTTACGTGATAATGGATTTTTTTATATAAGTGTAGGGGGTGTCACCCGACATGGTCGCACGTTGGCTTCGCTACAACCACATAAGTCGCCGTATAGCAAGGTTTATTTTAGTGAGCTTTATTTATGTCGGTCAAAATTTGATTCAGACTAAAGTTCCATTACTATATTCCCAGTTGTAAAACTTTCAACTCAATCTACGCCTACCGTGTTCACGCATAATATTAGATCGTCCGTTTGTAATCTCCTCTTTCACTGCCAGGGACCATTCATATAGTACGTCACGCGCGTAAAATAATGTAGCAAGGTGTGGGGGCTCATTTCTGTGACGATGATGGTTTCAGTTTGAATTGATTTAATTTATTTTTAGTATTTTATGTCATAGCAGTAACAGAAATACATAATCTATGAAAATTTCAGCTCTCTTGCTAAAACCGTTCTTTAGATACAGCCTGAAGATAGACGGACAAACGGATATATAAACATCGAAGTCTTAATAATAGAGTCCAATTTTATCCTCTGGGTACGGTAGCCCTAAAATGTTCGGTTTGAATGTTTTCAAATATTATAATTGCAAAACTGAACGTAAAAAATATTTAAGTCTTACAAGAGATATGGTTCACGTGATAAACATATAAAAATAAATGTAACGGCTTAAAACAAGTAAAATAAAAAGTTTGGCCGGTCGCTTTTGTAGCTTTATTATTGTTGGTTATTTGGCACAAACTTTTTCATTATTAAGATATTGTTTTAAAATGACGCCATCTTTCTCCGTCGAAAACAACGAAGAAATTGTATTATTCTTAAGGCATAAAGTAAACTTTGTGTCCGAAGTTTTTGCGAAGTATCACGTAAACGAATTCATAATGCGGTAACTGACGTGTTTTCTTCTCAGAGCTATTGCGCACAAATTTTAAATTGGAATTCACTAATTAGCTATATATTAAAACGCGAGGGGAATACTTCGTACCCCTTTTTACGAAAGTCACGTAGAAGTGAAAGCATGATTTTTTCTCCAGTTATAGTTGATATGGGGGAGGACCGTGGAATACCAATATTATTTTAGGATATGCTTTTACCTTACACATGTTTGATAAATTAAACGCTACGCATCTATAATACGCACACTACAATATTTTGACATGACACGATAGTCATACACGAAATACACCATTGTTTATGGTTGACGTCTGTGTTTTTTTTTAATAAATTTAAATGGCCAGGTAACGCGAATTTTATGGTAAATTGAACACCTGTGATTAATCAAAAAGAATTCGCGGGAAATAGCTAGTTTATAATATTAGTGTGGAAATATGGATCAACAAAGTCGTGCAGCCTTAAGCTGGCAACAAAATGGAGGTACTATTAATAGATTATACACACCACTCTCGAACGAGATAACATTTAGATACAAGAGCAGGTAAACCCCTAGAGGCAAGTCACAATCTCCGTCGCTCCTGTTCGATCCATTCAGGGGTGAAGATTGAGGATTATGGATACTACGACGTAGCTATTGTGTATAAAATTAGAAAGTCTATTTACGGGACGGCCGCAGAAGTATTTCCGTGTTCTAGGTTTCCAAATTCGTTTTCCGCGTTCGGACAATCGAATGAATTGAATGAGTAGAAAATACATTATATAGCGCGCAGGTTCACTTTTTTAAGGGGTTCCGTGCCCAATGGGTATAACATGACCCTACCGTACTATTAGGACTACGATGCCTGTTCTTTTGTCCGTCTGTCTGTCTATCCATCCGTATGTCAGTCCGTCTATCTGTCTCCAGGCTGTATCTCAAGAACTGTAGCTAGAGAGCGCATAATTGCCTCTATAACAACATGCACTAAAAACAAAAATATATGTTTTAAGGGAGTTCTCATACAACAAACATATGTTTTTGTACGTTACTTCCTTTTGATACTAGATGGCGCTGCAGTGCGTCTTCATCGCGCTATCACTTAATACGACGTGATCTGTTAAACTTTCAGCTGTTTTACTTTCAGAAACACGTATCCTGAATTTTTAACACAATTTTAGTTTTACAAAATTAGTTTTACAAGGTACATCTTTAGCTGAAAATTGAAGGGATAATTTTGTTGCAGTGACATAAAACGTAGATAAGCCTGTTAAATACGCTTTAGCCTTGCCACAGGCTTGTAGATAAACCTTGCTTGTTCCATAGTTATTTACTAATCATATAGAGCTAAAGAGTTGATTTGTTTGTATGAACGCACTTATCTCAGAAACTACTGGCCGGAATTGAAAAAGTATTTTTGTGTTTGTTAGTCCATTTAACGAGAAAGACTAAAGGCTTAACATCACGGTACGAACAATACAACAAAGTTTCACGCGGACGTAGTCGCGTGCAACAGCTAGTACCATATAAATGGTTTTGTGGCGGTACCCACACTAATAATTTTGGGTTGCCTGGTAGAAACTGCTTGCAGCAGTAAGGCCGCCATTTCGGACATATATTTTTATTTTTTGAAATTGTGACTTTTTTGTTCGAATAAAGAGTTTTTTATTTATTAATTTTATAATTTGTTGTTGTAGCGACGACAAAAATATTCTGTGAAATTTTCAACTCTATTGATACAGCCTGACAGTTTTAATAAGGTCCCGTTATTACCCCTTCGCCGTTTGTCCACTAACACCGTCAACCGAGAACGAGATTATCTTAGCTGACACTACCGAGATTCTACCGAGATCGAGGCGCGTTTGTTTGACAGCTTTCCGGCCGTTTATATGGAGTGCGCAATCTGTAATGTATGTTCAGAATGTATTTTCTGTAATGTATTCTGTAATATAGTTCCTATTCTGCGATATACTCGTAGCAGACTAAGCGCACGTTCACTCATAAGGTTGAAAATCTTCAATCTAAACTGTACAGTTCTATCGTCGCGTGTGGACGGCGTCACGTCCCGTAGTACGCACACGTGCAATACAATTACGTTTTGTACACGTGTTCGGCTTTAACGTAAACGTAAAGTGGGTTGTACACTATCCGAGCACGATAGTTAGAACATAGTAGTAGGTCTTTTCATGGGAATTAAGGGGTAAGCGAGCAGATGGGTCACCTGATAGTAAGCGACTGCCGCCGCCCATGGACACTTGTAACAGCAGACGCGTTGTAACTGCGTTGCCGGCCCAAGTAGCGTCTTATAGTAGGGTAGCCCAAGAGGGGAATTTGACACTAGCTTAAGTTGACGCGCTCGTGTGATTTACTCGAGCCTCATAATATTTTAGTTACCAAGCATCCCAGATATTTTAATCCACATTCAACTAAATGTTTTAGGCCGTCTAAAATGACACGATAAATACGAATCTTCCAACACCTCTAAAATCCGTCAAGCTTAAGCTGCAGAGCGTGCCAAACAATTACACATACAAACATTTTCTCGAAAAACATAATAATAATAATAATAAATTTATTTTTCTCACCACGAAAATTACAGAGCTACACTTATATCATTACAATAATAAATAGTTCAGACTTTGTGGGGAGACTGGAATCTTAAACTAGGCAGTGACCCCGCTTGTATTTTAAGACACCAGGCCTCCATCCCTATTACAAACATTTCCAATTTTTAAAATATCGTAATTAGAGTAGCTATTTGTATACAGGTATTTATTATTTGATTAAATTTGAGATAGAACATAACCCTCTTTCTGGCGCAGTCGAGTAATAAACTGAGAAGCGGCAGCTGCATTGCCATTTTCTCGGTTTAATTGACGCTAATAGCATTTCTGCGTTATGTCCGATACGTCCGATACGATGCGGAGTAGATGAAAAACATTTTTTTTATGATACGTTTGTATGCCAGGCAAATTGAAGTTATACGATTCACTACACCATGCCCGCAACGCCGTTGCGGCAAAATTCGTTCATCGCTTGGGAAAAAATATCATATAAAATCCCTGGGGTTCAAAGTGTTCCCATGCCAAATTAAAATAGCAATTTAAAATTATAGCAAATAAAATCGATTATAAATTATTATTTTAATAACTTGCGGTCTAACTCAAATTTGTTCTCTCTTATGGATCGTTGAGTGTCGTTTTGTCATGTTATTGTTTACGTTAGAGACAATCTCACAGGGCATCTATGAATTTATATTAAATGTGCAAACAGTTGCTTATTGCAATAGCTATCCGCACATTTCATTTTTCACATTTTTCTTATTTATTTATTTAATAATTTTTGTGCACAGGAAACATTTACAAAAGAACAGTTTATACTCGTACAGTAAGATGACACAAAGGATCTGCTTATTTCTAAAGAAATCTCTTCCAGCAGCCCTACAGCCCTAGGCCCTTTTATTAAATTTTTATAAAACTTGTTAACAAAAATTAAACTTTCAAATAATAGAAGTTTTAAGTTTAGTAAATTAAGATTTTTAGCAACGACTTAACGGACGTTGTTCGTGGAGTCCACATGCTGAGGATGCCCCGCTGTATATAAATATAATATAGGTAGAGTGCACGAGCCTGGGTATTCTGGACGTAGTGTATTTTTTAATCTTGAGTAAGCCGCGGGTAGCGCCGCTGGGTACAGCACTGGGTACAGCTAGTAACGCAATAAATTTTGTGATGTAGAATGGTGAAATGCTCACTAGGTTCCGGCTTAGGTCTCTTCAGTGGTAGATCTCTCACCATCGTCACCAGTAGATCCATCTCATCCCCCGGCGTGATGCCGGGCAGGTGGTACGGTGTGTACTTCTTGCTGTCCCTTACTGTAATCGATGCCATAGCGTAGTGCTGGACGACAATACAAGGAATTAGTGCTATCTAGATGACGCCCAAAGCTGATTTGCGTCCAGGTTCATTTTTATGGTTCCGTACCCAAAGCGTAAAAATGGGACCCTATTACTTATACTTCGATGTCTGCCTGTCTGACCGTCTCTTTTTCTCCAGGCTGTATCTCAAGAACGATATAACCAAGAGAGTTGACATTTTCACAGAATATATACAGAGGATTTGAAATAGATACATATCGCGGATCTAAGTAATTTGGCCGCGTTATGCCAAACTCGTCCGACTGATCACGACTTACATGGAATTGACAAATGCTGACAAAATGAAGTAGGTCCTTCAACTGGCTCTCTTTCAATTTCCCCAGATTCTTTCTGTTGCCGTTATGACAAGTACTAAAAAAATGAATTTCAAGGGGGTTGGCATACAACAAACGTATTTTTTGCCAGTTTCTTCTTCATCACGCTAACACAAGCATTACGTGATCCATTGTAATAACTGTTCAACTTTCTGTAGTTTTTAAATTTTTTTGCTTTCCACCGGTACGAGTTCAACTTGCACTTGGGCGGTTTTTATCCTGTCCTATGTCCTATGTGTAAGCAAATGAGCGGACGTGTTACTTGATGGAAAGCAACTGCCGTCGCCCATGGACACTCGTGACCTCCGGAGAGTCGCAAGTGCGTTGCCGGAATTGTTAGGGATAGAGGGATTAGGGAATTCGGGCCACAGACCGGCGGAACTCACTCACTGAACGAAATACACATACACAGCACTACGCCGTTTCACGCCAGTTTTCCGTGAGGTCGTGGTATCACTCCGGTCGAGCCGGCCCATTCGTGCTGAAGCATGGCTCCCCCACGGCAATGAGCACCCGTATTATGTACTTGAGATCGGAAATTGTCTCTGTGGTACACGCCTGCACCGGGGTTTGAACCTGCACCCTCTCGAGTGCGAACCAAAGGTCTTATACAATAGGCTAAGGACTCTTTTCAAGGAGAGCTTTCGTATCATCGGAAGCTAAATCATTCATCATATTCTGGGAGTAAATCCTAACACCCATAAGCTCTAGGACTAAGTCCTTACCGAGGTTTTAGACTTCAGAGTGGCAGATGGATTTCCAAGTACATTTTCTCTGCTTGTGTGTTTTTTCTTGATCTTCTGGGAACTGGCACCTGGGATGCTTTCCCAGTGGAAAGACGGGACTTCTGCAGAGAGTAACTTCCAGGTATCCTCAGATTCTGGGATCATTATTATAGAATTTAGGTAACAACACAAACCCACATACTTTGAACTACCTTTTACCAGCGAATGCGTTAGCGTGAGACTTTATTAATTATCCAATTTTTACAACATTTTGTTGCTTACTGCTCGACTCCTATTCCTCCTAGTATAACGGTGATGATATATTATTCGGTGATTATATATACTTAACTATTATATTATTAACTATTATTATACATAAAAGTCCGAAGCGTGATGGACTGACATTAACAATAATGTAATATAAGTTGAATAAGAAGTTTGGATGAGATCCTAGGTACAAAAAACCTAACAAAAGGATTACAAACAAAGGATATGGGCGAAAAGCCTATAGATGACCCCATTTTTTAATAAAAAAAAAACACAAAAATATTTTTTCAATTCCGTCCAGTAATTCCTGAGATTAGTGCGTACAAACAAACTGTTCAGCTTCATATTATAAGTGTACATAAAAGTATTTTTTACTAATTTACCTTTAATGACATAAGTGATCCTCAGTCCACCAGTGAGACAGTGCAGTATATCGAAATCTGGCACTTCATCCTCGCAGATATCGGCTTGGTAATCTGGATTCATGTCGGGCGCTGCTATTTTTAAAAGCGCCTAAAAAAAATGGCAAATACACTTAAACAAATGAATGAAGCTTAGCAATGTATATTAAATAAATTAAAAACTATATGAGACATGAGGTTTCTGGCCTCTGGGTGCTGTAAAATCGTATAGAAATTTTACACATTAATATCATAGCAATTAGGCAATTATATTATAATATTGTATTGAACTAAATTAAGAACATTTGGACGTCGTTAATTACGTCAAAATGTGCGCACTATTTTATAAAATGCAACACCTATTATAATCATATTTTTACCAAATAAATCCTGATTATGATTACTATGATTAAGATGTTTAATACTGAAGTGTCTCTTGAAATGAATTAGCAATCGCGGAGTTGCGGGTTGCGTAACGCCACCAAAGTGAAAATAGCATTAGGGCATACAGTTACCAGGTGAAGAATTCGTAGTTACTGGTCTACAGTCTCTTTATGAGTATAGCATGAATTTAATGAATTATTTGAAGAGAAAACTTTACGTCAAAATCATCAGTCAGAATTTTATCGCGCACTAGTAACTTTTGTCACCGTGACTTTAACAATAGGGAAGATGGATATAAGACAAAATTTATTGAATGCAAATTATTATGATAGAGGACTAAAGAATATACAGAATGACAAAAAACCTCTAAATTCTGATGAGTAATAAGTAAGATATTAGCGATTTAAGTTTTCTACCCATCTCTTTCTTTCGAAAAGTTATTTAGTATGAGCTTTTTATGCAGCTTATGAACTTTGACGTCACTAGCACTAACTTAATGCTGAAAATAAATACAAAATGATCGGACGCGACTGACAGCTCATACAATAACGTCCGCGACTGACGTCAGACGCCGCTGACAAAACGTCCGCGACTTACGCCTTATAGTTTGCACACTACAATGTACAATTATTATCTAGACCGCAGCTGTCAGTCGCGTCCTTTTCCATTTGTGGATTTTGTTTATGGTTTAGTAAGTATTAAATTCTTGCTTATATTACTTAACCGTAACGTTTCAATGATTTGTTATTCAGTCATATTTGATCATAATTAATTAATATAAAACAAATGTTTTTCCATTAACAACACACGTTAAAAAGCATGCAGTCAAATATTGAATGCACTCGAAACATAATAATTGTGTTTGTTATTTAAATATTAAGGCAACCTATTAACCGTACGACTTTTTTGATTGAAAGTTTCGATTGTTTGCATGAAATTTGATTTTTTTTTTTTTAAAGAATTTTCATTTCGGTAAAATATTTTCTATTAATAAGTGGGTAAGTATTGGTACTTACTCCCTTATTAATAAAGAAAGCAGCGGACGTTTCCGGTACTTCACTATGATATTATCGCTCATCGAATACTAAATGGCCAAACATCAAAAACAGGTTTTTTGAATGTGTTTTTTTTTTATATGATAAGTCACATCCATTTAAAAAGGGTGGTTTATAACTTCCTATTATTATGAGTGAAAATGCCCGGTGTTTTCTGCAAAATGTTTTACAATAAAACAATTTTCAAACTTTTTTTATAAAACTATAAAGTTTATCTATCTATACGTATAATAAAACAGTAAAATTGGCGTGTCTGTACAATTCACATTTTTACAAACTAATTAATGTGGGGGCTTACAAACCGTAATAGAACACATATCGACAAAAAAGTTGTCTGTTTGTTCGCGCTAATCTCAGGAACTACTGGACGGATTGGCATAAATCTTTTTTTGTTTAATAGCTATTAGGTCTGGGCAACATATAGGATACTTTTTATCCCGGGAAAATGTATAGTTTCATATATCACGCATATAAAAATTTTTGCGCAACGAAGTTGCGGACACCAACTGGTTGAGTTAATAAAAAACAGTTTATCCGAATAAAATCTTATAATAATTACGAAAGAACTAACTAAAAAGGTCCGAAATGGCGGCCTTACTGCTGTAAACAGGTTCTACCTTGAGTTATAATCAATTTTTTAAACAATTAATCAATTCAATGCTGATTATAATCCACAAAACCTGTACTAATCACACGGCAGGCCCACTATTTGCTCTGTATATACAACAGGGATGTCTGTATTCAATCTGGCACATAAATCAACAGAGCTAGTGAAATCGTCTATGCGACAGCTATTTAGCCGGGCGCTAACACTCCCCAATATTACCCTGTTCGATGATATATGATCGCTTTAAACAGCCGTAATTTATGAAGTCCATTAAACGTTGAATTTCTCTACTCATATTCGACACAGATTGCAAATTCAATTTTCAGATTCGATTTCGACATATTGTAATGTAATAAAATAACGAAGGTTTATCTTCATTTGGTTGGAAATTCTTTGTATTGTTATCACTCTCAAGCGACTGGGGCGATTCAGATCTAAGGTGACGTGCTAATGGTTTACATTTACAGACCACGACCGGCTGGACAACGTCTGTCGGGTCGGCTAGTATAATTCTGCCGTCCTCGAGCTTAAATGCCGTCAACCAACATCTAGTCGTTTTTGACATTTTGATGTCATCATAATAAGATGAAAAAGCTGTATCGACGTATATTACCAACATTTTTGTAGCTTTTATAGTCATCGAGTTATTAAAATTAATATTGCCGTTATGAAATACCAAGCCCATAGAAAAATTGCCGCGTTTTTTGCTCATAACTCAAAGAGTACTTTTTGTACATAGCGGCATTTTAGCTTGAGGACGGCAGAATTGAAGACAAAGTGGAAGAAGCGGATAACTGTCTTTTTACAACCTTCGATTAAATACTTATACTTTCCAATTAAAATGTTGATAAATCTTGTAATTTAGCGATTTTATCATTATATATATCGAATCCACATTAATTTAAATTTAAATTAATTTCTCTGGTCGTAAGTGTCCATTTACGTGAAAATCCAGCAATTTTTAAATATAGCAACCTATGCAAATTGATGTTATGACTTATCCGATAGGAAAGGATTTTGATAAATTATGCCAGGAGAATAAAATGGCGGACGAATAAAATTTTAGAGCGTCCGTGGTCTAATAGGTAAGAATTTTGGCTCGCACTAATCCGCTATCTTTATTAGCATACCCTATTCCCTCATAAAGGCTGGCAACGCACTTGCGACTCTCCGGATGTCGCGAGTGTCCATGGGCGACAGCAGTCGCTTTCCATCAAGTACCCCGTCTGCTCGCTTGCCCCCTAAATATCATAAAAAAAAAATTAAAGATTGTAGAAATATATTTCCATACGCGAGCGAAGTCGCCGACTAAACCTAGCGTGTACAATCGTAGTAGTTGCCTACCGTGTAAAATAAAGTTATTTTATGACTGGACATCCCTTTACAGTGTCAACATTTCTTTTTTTTTTTTTGCCTGAAATAAAGACTTTTATTATTATTCTAGTATGGAAACTGTGATATAATCTGTAGAAGTCCAGTGGCAAGTTGCAATCGAACAGTTGTCTTTATTTGCGGTTGAGAAAGTACAGGCCGGGGGAGTGTTATGTCACACAGCCAGTCTTGTGCAACGGCTTATTGACACGAGCCCTTCGTCCTATTGATATAATATAGAATGTCCTATTGCTAAAACGGAGGTGAGCTAAGGATTGTTTCAGACCCTTTGTTTTAATGCTAAATTCCTCGTGACATGGAAGTCGAGGTATGTGCTAAGACTCGCGCCAGGCTGAGCTATGAGCTAATGCTTTCTCGTCTTCCATACATGAAAAGAAAATAACAAAAAATTAAAACCGACTTCCAAATGAAAAAACTAAAATAGTACAAAAGAAACTAAAAAGTATTAAATAAAAT
>JAOTAV010031971.1:0-19857 GCA_026546445.1 Cyclargus thomasi
ATTAGTATTTTCTTAAGACGTTGTCACGTTCAACTATCGTCTGTAAACCGACTTTACAGACAACCGATTTTTTTACTTTTATTTTTGTCTTCACACTTGTGACTTGTACCCAACGGCGAGGTATAATAGCTGGCACGTAATCGCGTTGATAAGCGACGGTAATTGTTGCACCCGCGAGCGGTGTACGGATATTACGAAACGAGTATACACGTTACACAGCTTATGAGAATTCGTGTGAGCATTTCGTACCTACATATCCTGCTTGGATATGTAGGTATTAGATACAAAATTTAATGGAAGTGACATATAAACATTGACAAGATGAAGCCGGAAATTCCGTTGCGTAATAACTGGTTAATTATACGATATTTGGATAACGATACGTAGCTAATAGATATACTAACTAGAAGTCGCCCTGTGGTCGAAACTCGACCATAAATAATTAAATCAACTTCAATTTGGCATAAAGGTGTCGTTACCGGGCCATTGAATTAAAAAAAAAACACAGACGTCAACCATAAAGTATAGAATATTTCGTGTATGATTATCGTGTCATGTCAAAATATTGTGTGCGTAGCGTTTTAATAATTAAAAATATGTAAGATAAAAGCATATTTTAAAGTAATATTGCCATTCCACGCTCCTCCTCCATATCAACTATAACTGGGAGAAATTTCATGTTTTTACATCGACGCGTCTTTTGTAAAAAGGGGGACAAAGTTTTCCGCTCGCGTATAAATATATACTAATAATATAGAGCTGAAGAGTTTGTTTGTTTGAACGCGCTTATTTCAGGAACTGGCCGTAATTGATATTTTTTTGTGTTGGTTAGTCTGTTTATCGAGGAAGGTTATATGCATATATAGCAGTAATCAAAAAATGTAAAAAAAGGAATATTTTTTAGGTGTTACGCGAATGCAATCGCGGACAAAACCTATCCTTACGATATAAGGAGGACACCACACTTTTGGGTTAATCGCTTCCATAGTAATCCTGCGAAAGTGTGTCTGTCTGTTTTTCATTCTGTCTGTCTGTTACCCCTTCAAGCCGCTGGCCCAACTTTTTGAAAAGCATGTAGAGGTACTATGATACTTTTTATCTCGTAAAAATGTACGGTTTCAGCGCGATAACCGAATTTTGACGCAACGGATCAGCGAGTGTTATTTAGTTCTAAATGTACACTTGGATTAGTGAATTTGAAGGTTACATAGGTATACATTCAGAACTGGATAGATTAAGTAACTGTGACCGAAACACTATAGTTGCTGGTCCATTTTAACATTTTCTTTCTTTATAAAAAACAGGAGGCAAACGGATTACCTGAAATCAACTACCGCCGCCCATTTAGCCCCTTAAGGTTAGCAGGTTCGTTGCTAGCCTTTTAAGAGGGAATACGCTCTCTTCTTAAAGGTTTTTTAGGTCGTAACGGTCCTACTGCTGGTGATAGTTCATTCCAGAGATTTACCGTGCAAAGCAGAAAGTTACTCGAAAATCATAATGTGGAAGACTGCCATTTATCAAGACGATATGGGTGGTAAATCTTCTGCGTAGGTCGATGGCGAAAAGTAGGTCGATGGCAAAAGATTGAAGAAGAAATTTTATAAATTGACCGAAGTCTGGATGTCGCCGGCTTTTAAGTTAGGTTCTATGATTCCGGGTCCGGAGTATAAGCAAGTAAACATGCGGGAACTTACCTTCCGAAGACCTCATCATCACCGGTGAAAGCAGCAGAAGATGCTTATCGATATCGCTGTCCTTGTTCTTTTCGTCATTCTTCTCTTTCGGATAGCTCATTTTGGTTTCCGATGTCGGCGTCTTATTATACACTAAGAACCTCGTCAGCTGATCCATTAAAACTTCGGAAACGCCTGACTCACACCGTGAACTAGCATGCATGCATAATTCAAAACGATAAATAACAGTAAAGGTGCGAACACGGCAAATGGCAAAATAATTCTGAAAGCAAACACATTGTGCCACAAAATGCTTATGCAAATCATACCCGCTAAATATTCAGGCTTGCATGCGGACGGCAGGTGTGGGCTCTAAATTGATTCCTACGCTTTTTTCGGCGGTACAATACGTAATAGGTTTTACATGGTGACATATGTGTGTAGTATTTTTTTTATATTTTTTATCAACCTTGCGTTTTTTCTAAGAACGCCTCTGTGGTCTAGTAGTACAGAGCTCGGCTCTTCACCCAGAGTTCGCAAATTCGATTGCCGCGTTGGAAACATGTTAAGTTTGGATAGGGCAAATCGTGTGCAAGTTCAAATGGACGATTTTTATTTTTATTTATCTACCTTCGATACCTTTAATAAATCGAGCTTATTCACTGGGTCATTATAAAGTTACTCCCGCGTAACTGGCCTAGTTTCAATGAAACCGGCTACCGTCACCCGGTGTGGGCAGTTATTGTGATGGTGAACGTAAATCTAACAAAAACGATCGAACCAAACGCGGCGGAAGAAATGAATTTTTTGAATTCGATATTCGATATATGAAATGCAACAGCACAACGTTTCTTAAAAGTCCCTATCTTATGTCTATTGTGGTATATAATAATTTGCCAAAAGATTTTGAAAAACTTAACCTAATTACTTTCAGAAGAAAACTAAATGAACGGCTATTTTCACTAATAAGGGTATGGGTATATGACCATTTTAAAGTGGGTGCCTATTTCTGACAAATCATAATGACGTTTTTGATTCTTCTTCGATTTTTTTTTTCTAGTTTAAACCATATATTTGCACACTATTAACTTAGTTTCAAGTGTCACGATCCATATTTTGTATTTATAAGACCTTATTTGTACATTTCACTCTGGCAAATAAATTATTATTATTATTAATGTCATGCAACCTCGCACACTACGATATTTGAATTCCACGCGAGCGAAGCCGCTGGCGGGAGCATGTCTTGCTAATATAGGTTAAGCATCAGCAGTTTAAAGTCTTTTGGTGTTAATAGTAAGCATTAGAGCGTCCGTGGCCTAGTTGGCGAGACCTTTGGTTCGCACTCGAGAGGGTACAGGTTCGAACCCCGATGGAGGCGTGTATCAATGAGACATTTTCCGATCTCAAGTACACAATACGGAAGCTCCTTGCCGGGCCCGGCTCGACCGGAGTGATGCCACTGCCTCACAGGAAACTGGCGAGAAACGGCGTTGTGCTGTGTTTCGTTCAGTGTGAGTTTACCGGTGTCCCAACGTTTATTTATTTATAAACACACACACACACATATCTCCTATTACAGTATAAACCAATACAGAAGATTGTTATAATATAATGTATCCCTATTCCCTTATAATGGCCGGCAACGCACTTGCGTTTCTTCGGATGTCACGAGTGTCCATGGGCGGCGGCATTTGCTTTCCATCAAGTCTGCTCGCTTGCCCCCTAAATATTATAAAAAAAAGAAATGTCATAAGATAAGCTATTTAATTTAAGTATTCCATTTTAAGGCTACATGCAATGTCATATTTAAAAAGTCCCGGCTAGAAATATTAATTCGCGAAAATTCACCCCGTATTCCAACTTCATCCACCTTATTGTAGCAATCAAAGCCAAATGTTACGGAATGCCCTCTACACGACCACAATAACGGAGGCAAGGATTTTCGGTTATAAAACCTTTGTTGTAAAGCCTCAAAGGTCACTTCGGACGACTCTTTGAATGAGAAAAGATGTCCCGAAAGCCGAGCATCAAACGAAAGAGATCCACACATATAAATGTCTTTGTGAAATTTTATTAAGGATTTTGATAGAAGTAGAAACTCATCCTTTTAACGCATGATTCAAAATTGGGTAGTTATATATTTAACGTGTCTGTGTCTGTGACTGTCTGTGTGGCATAGCACCCGAAAAAATGAAGTGATATCATTTTTAGGGTTCCGTACCCAAAGGGTAAAAACGGGACCCCATTATTAAGACTTCGATATTTAGCCGTCTGTTTGTCTCCAGACTGTAACTCAAGAACGGTAATAGCTAGAGAGTTAAAATTTTCACAGAATACTAAAAACAAATACTAAAAACAAAATAAATTAAATATTTAATGTTGGCTCTAATACAACAAATATGTTTTCTACGTTTTCGTTTCATACTAAGATGCTGATGATGATAATGATTACGATAAATTCGAAACAGATTTATTTTATGACTTTGTTTAATAAACTTTTTAATTTTTCATAACTTTTTATTTCCTTATTAATTGAAAACTTTTTTATAAATTTAAAACTTTTAAAAATACGTCCCAAGTTTTTGCTTTGTACTGGTACGGAATCTTTCGTGCGCAAGTCCTACTCGCACTTTGCCGGTTTTTTTTTGTATTTTGAAGGGATCTGCTGGTGTATCTAGATAGGTTTTATGAAATTGGGTTGAGTCGTTTTAAAAGTTATAGGAGTCGTTTTAAAGTGGAAAAAACCACGCAGATTTTTCACTATTTCTGTAAAATTTTCGTTGTCTATTCTGTTTGAAGTGCAGTGTCGTGCTGATCGACACTGATCAGCACTATTGCAGTTTCACCTTTAATCGAAAGCGAATAAATCTCTATATCGAACCGCCATTACAAGCAAAGCCTCGGTCATCGGCATAAACCGTAAAATATATAATACCAATTTATAGGCCGACCTAATTGCTTATTCGGTCGAGGGCTTATTGAGAATTACGAGCTAAAACATAAATTCAATTAGTGTCTGTAGACTGATATGGAATAACGCGTCGAAAGTCAATGCAGAAATACAGAGATGTCTAAAAAATGAACAAAATTAGTTGTTTTATAACAAGAAAAATAACGTATTGCGAGTTGGACTCGCGCACGAAGGTTCCGTACCAGTAGAAAGTAAAAAAAATTAAAAACTTGTTCTAAAAGTTGAACGATTATAACAGTATCACGTCATGCAAGCGACAGCGCAATGTTGCCTGCTGATAGCGACATCTGTCAGCTCAAGACAAACAACTGGCGAAACTTCAAACTTAAACCTTAAATTAACTACGTTTTTACTATAACATATAACATAAGCTTTCTGGCTAGTACCTTGCGATACACCCAGGAGAAATGACAGAGGCACGGAAGGACAGACAGACCGACGACAGACATCGGTGTCTTAGTAATAGGGTCCCCGAAAAAGTAACGTGTTTCGTAGTAACTGATATTATCATGTTGAAAAATATCAATACATTGCCTACAAGTATTCGGTGGATAGCGGATGAAACTATTACTAAAGTAAGGTTTAATAAAAAAGGATCCACAGCCGAACACATAACCTCCTCGTTTTTGGAAGTCGGTTAAAGATGGCAGAACCAACAATTCTTCGAATATAACGTAAAAGTCGCTTACATACAATGTTTTTAATGTTTTGACGACCTCTATAACTAAGTTGGTAAGCGCGTTGGTAGCTTAAGCCGGGGGTCGCGAGTTCGAATCCCGCCGACGGAGCAAGTTTTTCAATGTTCCTGTTCAATAATAGCATGTGAGTCATGATCTGTCGACTGGGTTTACATAACCCCACCAAATTACAAAGATCCATGACCTGTATCTGTATCAACTTCTCTGATTGTACTTGCTTTAGTAATTTTTATGTCCCACGATCTCACTAACCAAACATTACCTTTGCCCAGCATCATCGTTTTACAGAGCATCTGAGATCGTTTTACAGTAGTTACAGGCCAGCAACGCACTTGCAACTCTTCTTCTGTTACCAGTTTCCATGGGCGACTATAGTTGCTTTCCACATCCCGTTTGCTTATTTGTCTCCTAT
This sequence comes from Cyclargus thomasi, assembly GCA_026546445.1. Taxonomy (NCBI): domain Eukaryota; kingdom Metazoa; phylum Arthropoda; class Insecta; order Lepidoptera; family Lycaenidae; genus Cyclargus; species Cyclargus thomasi. Next base: position 5,758 of record JAOTAV010031971.1, read on the forward strand.
TATTATTAATGAAAAGGAGTTTATGTAATCAGTATCGTTCATGGTTACAAAGCCAATCAAAAACGTAAATTGATACATCATCAAAAAACGTAGAAATCGTATACGTAACGTAGACCAACCGTATATGTAACGTATACGGTATACCGACCATTAAACCTACGTTAATGCGTCATTACACTCGACACTCGCTGAAACTTTATACTTAGTGTTCCACTCAAAGAAATTAATTGATAGGAAAATCGTGGACTTCGTAATTTTGTCGTGTTTTATAAAATGGTAGCCTTGTTATGATTCCTTTTCAGATTCTGCGATTACAAATCGGTGACACGCGAGCACGATCATGAGGAAAGTGTTACCAACACTCAGAAATATTTATCCCTAAACCTAAGTCAAAACCCCCTAAAATGTCTAAATTTTTCAAAAAATCCCCTAAAAATTATATTTTATAAAAATATTCGAAAATAGAAAAAAAACTTGAAACAGAAATCAGAATTCATAATTAGTACAAGTGGTATTGCTGTCATATGACGACGCCAATTATTATATAATTTTTTGTGTTTTTAAGAAAACCCCAAAAACAACCTAAATATTTGAAGCCCTCAAAAAATTCTTACTTACTTATTTATCCCCTAAATTTGTGGGGACAACCCCTAAGATACAACAGGTAACACTTCGTGAGGAGGGCCTCTGGTCGCCTACCATGGTCTATTATCACCAACTAGTTAGTAAAGTATCAAGAACGATAACGACGATGCTTGAACTATGATCGTGCTCATTAACAATCACCGATTATATAGCGCCTGTATGAGGTCGGTTGGATGTAACGCGACCAAATTACGTAGGTCAGCAAATGAATTATTATATAAACGTAGACGTAGTTATTGTTTTATTCACATTTAAAAAAAAAGACGTAGTTATTGTTTTATTCACATTTTTAAAAAAAAAAGACGTAGTTATTGTTTTATTCACATTTAAAAAAAAAAAAGACGTAGTTATTGTTTTTTTCACGACCAAACGATTTGGACCGCTTACACCATTTGTCTTTTTTATTATATTTAGGAGGCAAGCGAGCAGACGGGTTACCTGATAGAAAGCAAATACCGTCGCCCGTGGAAACTCGTGATATCAGAAGAATTGCAAGTGCGTTACCGGCCTTTATGAGGAATGGAGAATGGGAATAGGTATAGGGGGTTCAGGTAAGTTGGGCCACCGGTAAACTCACTCACTGAACGAAACACAACGCCACGCCAGTTTCGCTACTCGAGCCGGCCCATTCGTGCCGAAGCATGGCACGACAATGCCAATGTCTGTAAATCTCTTGGTACTTTCTCATTTATTTCAAAGAATATATATATTATGATCGTGATTTAACAATTAACAAACGAAAACGTTTTCGCATTAACAATATAGGATTGTACGAACCAACATAGTGTTTACTATGCAAAGAGGGGAGAGGTCTTCACAGAAGGTGCGGTTTAGTCAACAACCCACACATTGAACATACACAGGGTGTAACAAAACAACGTGATTATACTTTAGGGTATGTATGAGCCCTGTATAGGGTATGAATATGGATGTAGCGCTAACAGAGTTTTTTCACTGGTTTTTTTATGAGGCAAGCCAGCAGATGAGTCACCCGATAGAAAGCTGTCGTCGCCCATACACGCTTTCAACACCGGAATCGTTGCAAGTGCGTTGCAAGAGTTTTTGAATAACGAATGAAGGAATTGGCTACGGTAATAGGGATGAAGGATGTAGGTACCGCAAACACACTCACTGGACACAACACAGGGCAAACGCTGTTTCAATCTATGTAGTTTTCTTTGAAGCCGTGGTATATATCCGATCGAGCGGGCCCTTTTGAGCCGAAGCATGGCTCTCACGCGGCAATGAGGGCCCATATTATACCATCCGTACTCCGTATTAGTTTACTGTAGAAATAGTTCAAGAAGAGTATTTCATTTGTACGGAAAGTTCGTGACGCTTAGGCCTAGGGTGCTTGCCTACACAAATAACAAAAATAACTCTTTCTGCTCTGCTACTGCACCTATGAACTTTATCATTACACATCAAATTACTATCACTTTTGTTACACCCTACAGAATATTGTGTATTCACACAGACACAGACATAGAGAATAAATAAACAAGAAGCGCTTTATAAGCGTAATCACATTTTCTTCTTGCCAATAAACAATAGATTAGTTTTTTATCACAAAGATTAGAACCGAACAAAAAGATTGATCACTTTTATTTGTTTTATTATGTGTTCTGATTATAATTAAGATCCCTAAAAAGAGAAAGTAGGAATTAGGTCCCTTACCCCAAATAATAGTTTCGTATCACGATAAATTGATCATTGATTTATGAATGTACTGTAATTGTAAACTTTGATATGAAATAATTGTACCCTGCGGTGTCACACGCTCTTCCCTGCTGTAAAAAGCTGGACTGAGAGCTTCGATCAAATATAATAAGATGATGAGATTTCTCCAAAATTGAATAAAATAATGGCACCAAGACTATCTGACACAAAACAAATTAAATCAAAATCAAATGTATTGAAAAATTAAACTTAAAAGAGTTGAAGCACGGTTTTTGCCAGTGCTAGTTTAAGACGGCAACTTAATTATCTTTATATTTGATCTAAAACTGAGAGCGAGTGTTTGGCAGATTTATTTTTTATACCACAAACTCCATATTAATGTAAGGTATAATGTTGCATCCTTTGACCTCTATTATATTATACACGATGGACTGACCCCTTAGTTCCTTTCCCGCTCGTCACTGCCATCAGCGCCAAATACCGCATATTAAATCGCCTTACTATTGGCTAGGCTTATCGTCAGTCCAGCGTTTCTATATATATAATAAAACAGTAAAATTGGAGTGTCTGTACATTTAATATTTTACAAAATAATCATGAACAGTAATGAACGCATATAGGTAAAAATAATTGTCTGTCTGTTTCTACGCACTAATCTCAGGGACTGGACAGATTTAAATATCTTTTTTTGTTTAATAGCTATTAGATCTGGGCAACATATTGGATACTTTTTATCTCGGGAAAATGTACGGTTTCCGCGTGATATACAAATTTTTGGAAACGAATTTGCGGGTAGTTACAATCTATTTATAATATAGAGTTCAGTGGTTGTATCTCTTGTTCCTTTGGAGGACACAAAATTAATCACAAGTAATTGATACAAAAAATAGATGTGCTTTAATTATGTGCGTCAGCAGGTTCTATATAATCGGCGATGATCCACACAATCGTTCCTTGTATTTTGTGAACGAGCTGATCATTTGATCAGATCAGCATTCATAGGCAATTATCGGTGAGCGGACCTCCAAAAATTCGAGCTCGCGTGTCATCGTTTGTAATCGTTTAAGTAAATTTTGTAATTTTATTCAATTAAATAATAACATATTTAACAATTCGTACATCATTACTAACCAACTATCACAAATGTTTTCAACAAAACTATAACTGAGATAATAATTTACAACATTTAGGGCCTGTATAACCACTTCCTGATAAGTGCTGTATAGACTATCCACATTCCACAACTTAACTGATAGATGAAGTATAGATTATCTATAAGGTTAGTACTGAATAGGTTATTCGACACTTATCAGGAAGTGGTAAAGCAGATCTTTAACAATTTACCTACAACGTAACGTTTCAAAATCATCAACATTACCTTTCAAACAATGTTTTAAACGTACCAAACGAAACTTCGTATATAATCTAATATTAAATAAAATCGATGCCTTACTGCCTCAACCTCGTATCTTAAAAATGGCTACATTTCAAGAGACAAAAAAAAACTGATTATATTTTTTTACTCAATAATTGTACAAAACTAGATATGAGGTTAATTGATAAGTAAATTGTTACCTATCAAATAACTTCATATTTAGTTTCGTACAATTACTACAAAAAAATAAAATCAGTTTTTTTCATCCAGTGAAACTCTTAAGATACGAGTTTGAGGCAGTAAGGCATCGAAATATTATTCTTATAAAGGGATAATTTACTAAGGGCCTGTTTCACCGTTGATTGTGAAGAGAAGCTATTCAACGACGAAACTCATAGTCTTGTCATAACAATTTTATATATCCTGAGAAGTAATTAAGCGACTTCCAAAACAGAGTTCTCTTAATTCGACCGTAAATATGTTCTTTTTTAGTGCGGTCACATTTTAACCTCGTGTATTTATACGTATATGAAAATCCTTAACTTTAACCTGTATTTTGGACACGCACCTTGAAAGTGGTTTGCCTTCAAGACAGGTTAAAAGACACGCAAAATTACGTAAGCAGTCTTCGACCTTGTGTCTAGAATTTTATATCCTCGCTATCATGTCCTGATGTTATCGATGGCACATCACGGTCTCACATAAAACCGTCGTAAAAAATCAATAAGTCTGAATCTGTACTGTCAGAGGAATTGCTTTATAAGCAGAGTAGCTGTCCCGCGACTCCGTCCGCGCGGGAATGAAAGTATGAATTTTAATTTTTTTAACAAAATAAAATGCTCCTAATTACTTCTTAAAAGAACTCGCAACAGTATGGCGTCTGTAGCCTAATGGGTAAGAAGACCTTTGGTTTGCACTCGAGAGGGTGCGGGTTCGAACCTCGGTGGAGGCGTGTACCAATGAGACTTTTTTCGATCTCAAGTACGTAATACGGATGCTGATTGCCTTACGAGAGCCATGCTTCGGGACGAATGGGCCAGCTCGACCGGAGTGATATCACGGCCTCACAGAAAACTAGCGTGAAGCGGCATTATGCTCTGTTTTGTTCAATGAGTGAGTCTACCGGTGGCCCAACTTTCCTATTCCATCTATCCCTGTTCTCATTCTCTCCTTCCTCATAAAGGTCGTCAACGCACTTGCGCCTCTTCGGATGTTACGAGTGTCCATGGGCCACGGCATTTGCTTTCCATCAGGTAATCCGTCTGCCCGCTCGGCCTTTAAATATCGACGATTATGTAGATTATGTAGTCTGCTTCAGATAAAGTATAAGGCCGTTTGTCCACCAACACCGTCAACCGGAACGAGAATATTGCGGCCGGATAAAATGCAACTTTATGACTTAGACTACAGGTTTCATTTTCCTCTACGCCTTCAATGACGGTTGACGACATTGACGATAGAGCAATGTCGCTAAAAAATGAAACTTATAGCCTAGATGATAAAGTTGCATATTATAGGGCAGAAATAATCTCGTTCTCGGTTGACGGTTTTGGTAGACAAACGGCGTAAGACGGAAACAGTCAGTCAAACAAAATGCTACAATTTTTTCGCCGGTCAGTTTATGGCCTAGGTCTTAAGCGGAATATATTGATAGGACGCGACTTACGAAAGCGACGGATAGCTGCGGTCTAGATAATATTACATTGAAGTGTGTAAACTATAAGGCGTAAATCTGAAAACAAACAGATTGGACGCGACTGACAGCCCATACAAGAACGTCCGCGGCTGACAGCCGATGCAGAACATCCGCGACTGACGTCAGACGCGGCTGACAGCCCATACGAAAACGTCCGCGACTGACGTCAAACGCGGCTGACAGCCCATACGAAAACGTCCGCGACATTTCATGCCTAGGTTTCGTTTTGTTTTATGCCAAACACAGCATTGGCAGCATAGGTCGCTAGGCGAATGCCGCCACTAAAGCTTTACGCGATATACAAATTTGCAGGCGCCATCTAGTACGTTTACAATTCCCCCAGTTTCGCTACACGATATGTAAGTTGAGTGCAGGCTACGGCTAACCGACTTCCAAAATAACGTGCTCCTAAATTTTTCATATTTCATACTTGAATACATAAGTGGATGGAGCAGATAACGAACATAAAAAACTCCCGAATTTCTGCGTTAATGGACGCTTTTGGACCCGAAAAATTATTTGAAATTAAAATAATGTGTAGCTAATTACATTAGCTAGATAATGAAATAGGTAAGTTACAAGATTTGTCAAAATTTTATGGGAAAAAGTGAGTATATACTCGAAGGTTGCAAAACGTTAGTTGTACGCTTCTTCCACTTGTGTCTTCAATTAAAACAACATTGAAGTGTCCAACAACACCTAAAGAGTTAAGGTATTAAACATTCAAAACTAAATTTAACTATCACGGTGAAGTTTTAACTCTTCACTAACTGGGAAGTTTAATATTTAACCATTCAAGTTGAGTTTCCTCTAGGTGAAATAATTATGATTGAAATAATCTTGGCTGAGTAGTTTTAGAACTTTGTGCAAGCAAGTCTTTGTTCATATTACTACTGAAATAATTGATTGAATTTTTTTTTAATATCAATCGCGGCTGCCGTTCGCGTCCGTAAGTTGCGTCCGATCAATATCAGTAGTTACAGTGACACAACTTACAAGAGTTTTTTAAATTGATAGATTTGACGCAATGCCTTATCGAATGCTTAGACGGTATGCTTAGAGCCTTATCGAAGTCGTCAAATCCGTACCCATGGTGTTTTTATAATTTATATGAAGTCGACGTATGCTCTTCGTTATGTCTATACATATAATATAACACCTGTTTTATCTGTAATTTAGTGACCTTTTTAAATAGAGAAGGTAGTTCTCGCGTCCAAGTTAACTCTAGCTACAGGTTACTTTTAAAACCAGCTCAAGTCTTCAAAAGTAAGATAAAATGTTTTCTCGGCACGTATTGAGTCTCGTTAGTATCCAAATCGTGAGCCATAAGTGTGGGCACAGTATTACAGGACTATTACTGGTCGTAAATGGACGGGATTGGACGCGGATGACTGTCCGAAAACGCTTATTACATACGTGAGGACGCTGCCGCTTCAAAGGGCTGGACCGGATTGATTTTTTCAAGACTGTCCTTATATGACAAGAGATGTAAGGACTTAGTGTATCAATTATAATATAAAAATAAGGAATAAGTCGGGTTCTCCTCCCTGACGCTATAACTCTAGAACGCACGAACTGATTTCCATGGTTTTGCATTCGTTTGAAAGGTCTCGGGTTGAAAACTGGAAAAAATATTTTTTCCACACAGCGCCATCTTTTATATATTACATGCACTACAACGACGCCAGTACGTAGCTTATACGCGATTTTCGAATTCCACGCGAGCGAAGCCGCATGGAAGAGATAGCTAGTTTTATACAATTCGCGATTGCCAAAAGTGTTGTTTTGTCATTTTGTCGGTAATCGCGGTTATGACTGCCTACATTGACCAAAAGCACTTGTTTAAACATTTTTATAAGGCCCATAATCATGATAAAATATATTTATTGATTTACACGTTAGCACGGACAAAACGTGAACTGTGATTCAAAATAAACATATAATTTTGTTCTATAAGTTCCATGTCATATTATAGTGACAAATATAGTTAGTGACTAGTGGCAACCCTAACAAAATTGATGATACCCCATTACTGGCCTCCCCTTAACTTAATTAAGGGGTAGATAAAACTATGTACCAGCAGTAACTCAATACTCAGTAAATATATAAATACTTCTGAGACCACGTTACTTTAGCATACTCGTAAGCATATGGATGGATGTCGTCAGACGACTTTAGGAATTATTAGGTATATGGAGTAATATGGGCGAAATATAATATAAATTCTTATAATATAAATGGGGAAGTGTGTTAGTTTCTCCTTGTTTTACGCCCTACGAAAGAAAACAATCGACTTGATTTTTTGCATAACTAGAATCTAGATGGATGGATGGAGTGTAGCAGTGGGTCTTGGAAAACAACATGTTCTCAAAATATTCGTATTTTAATGCAATTTTAGAATTCGACGCGGGCGAGGCAGGAGGAAAAATCAAGTAAATAATCTATATATTAATACGCGAACTTTGTACCGCTTTTTACGAAAAACGCGTAGATGTAGAAGCAAGAAATTTCTCCCAGTTATAGTTGATATGGCGCAGGAGCGTCGAATATTATTTTTAAACATGCTTTTACTAAACAAATTGTTTATAAGTAAAACGCTACGCACACTACAGTATTTTGACAAGTCTGTGATTTTTTAATGAAGTTTAATGGCCTGGCAACGAGATCCTTATGCCAAATTGAAGGCTGCGATTGAATTCAGAATAGGTCAAATTTTTATAGCACCTCTACACGATAGATTTATGGTTGAATTTCGTCCTCTTGAATAATTTAAACAATGACAGACAGAATGTTTTTTTTCCTTAACATCTAGTATTTGTACCTCTAAATAATAAATATCTCCAGTTGTTATCCTCAAAATCATAGGTCATAGTTATAGGTGACCAAATATAACCTACCTTAAACATATTAAGAATGTTATTTCGGTTATTTAATTATTTCGTACCTTGTGAGTTGTGAGTGATCGACATACATATTTAAAGACCGTTATTTGATACAGGAAAAACAAGTTCTTTTATGCACTAAGTAGTTTAATGGTTGCTTTGGTGTCTCATTCAAATTGCTTGAACATTAATGCCCATTTCGAGATTTCCACGTAAGTTTATCTTTTTTAGTATCTAGAGTTTATCCATACAACAGTGTTGTAGGTTAAATTTTTCACGTTAGCTGATAATGCAAAAACCTTATGGCTCCTCTTCGATAACGGCGATTTCAAACGATGACACGCGAACTCGATCGTGTAGAGGCGTGCTTTCCAAACATCGTCAATGATCGCCTTTCATCAACACATTGACAAGGTACTAAGAACGATTGTGTGGACACTTGCACGTTGGTCGTTATTCGGCATTCATCTCTTCGTCTGCAGACTCTGCATTATCATTTAGAGACTGCTGATTAAGCAGTATACTGACCACAACTTTATGAGGCTTTTCTACATTGGCAATTCAGATTCCTCTCTTGAAGATAAGCGCATGTTTTTAAACGACTTTCAAAATGCAGAAGGTTATATGTTTGGCAGTAGATATTTTTATAACTGCGACAATGGTCATCCATCATTGGCAAACGTGAAGGAACTTTTAACGCTAAACCCCTTTCGCCAAGTCACAGAATATACTGCCGTTTGCCATTACAAGTTAACCTCATACAATAAATCTTCAACCAATGTATTTTCCTGACACCGTATACCGTACGTAAGTCTGACTTCTGTTTTAAACTCCGGTAAAAAAGGGCATCACAGTATTATCACGTATATATTGATACATAAGGCCCTTAAGATATGGATATTCTTCCATGGATGTTATGTGCAAGATACACGAAGGCAGTTTTTAAAGCCAGGACAGCAAGCTAGTGTCAGTGAGCTGTCAAGCTAGTATTTAAGGAAGACAGTTCAAAAGAGAACTATTATGCTAGAAATAAACTGATGGGACGCAGTTGACAGCCCATACAAAACGTCCGCGACTGACGTGAGACGCGGTTGACAGCCCATACAAAACGTCCGCGGCTGACGTCAGACGCGGTTGACAGCCCATACAAAACGTCCGCGACTTACGCCTTAGTTTGCACACTTCAGTACAATTATTATCTAGATCGCGGCTGTCAAATAAGTTGGGGATACCCTATTTACTTATTAGGTAGCGGTGAAACAGTCCTAAATACAGGGTGTAACATAAGTAAGTGATAAAACTTTAGACATCTTATGTGTCCCTGATATAGAGTTTACCGTGAAATGGCAACACCGAAAGCAAACAATTTTTTTGCGATTTGTATGGACAAACTCATACCGCTGGGGCGCTTGGCCATACAAATCACGAGAAATTTTTTTCGCTTTCAAAGCTATTTCTTTCACAGTTACCTCTATATCACATTTGATCCCTAAAGTTTTATCACTTACTTTTGTTACAACCTGTATAAAATTTTTAGATAATTGACTGACATAAAGATCTTTCGGCGAAGCGGCGCGGCGAGCCCAAACCTCTTGACGGATACTGAAATATCATATCACGATCAGACTACAATAATCAGTACTTGATTGATACAAAATACTTTTATTTCAGTCCACACGTCTTGGACTTTTGGACGGTGTTAACCGTTACGCGACCAATATTCGTCCCTTATGCTTTAATTACATTTTAACATCAAGTGAAGTTGAAATTCGCGTCAATGGGACCACTAAGTTTTCCACCACAAGTTTCTGATCTCTATGGCTACCTAGAAATGTTCAAAGGAACCCCCGAACTTGACATGTCTTTGATTCGGTCAATCATTTCATATTCCTGAGGTTGGCTTTCTTAGAGTTGAGTTTCTAAACTTTATGACTTACTAGTTACTGCATCACTGAAGCGCGGGTCGCCAAACTTTTATGTGTCTATTTAATACTTGTAGTTACACTATAAATACAGTTTTTTTTATTTGTTTATGTGTTCGTGAAAAAAAATGAATATTTTATATAATATCTTCAATTAACTTTTAAAATTTAAACAACAGGGGTATCGACGAAAAACACAACTATAAAACTTAATTACTTACTTACTTAAAGCATAATTTCTTCTTATCGACCCTTTTTTAACGGTCTTTGGCCCACCACACGTTCCCACCACTGCATCTACTGTGTCGTATGGATCGACAGCGGTATCTAACTACGAAAACCCTTTGATATGATCTCAGGGAATATCATCCTTTGTAAAAAAATTCTTAAATGGTAAAGCTTTCCAAAGCATACGAAATTTAAAAAAAAATTAATTACTTTATATGATTTCAATATCACGATTTATGTCATGCATGTTATAAAATATTTTATACCTGCGTTATATTTTATTACGGAGTGTCGAATCCAGTAGTTCAAAAACTGGACTACCTGACCGAGATATTTTAACTACGGTGTTAAATTACTGGGAGTTAGTTACGAACTCAAAAAGTTTTGAAACCCCTGGACACATTTTGAAATTTAAAGAAATGTTGAGGATAAATAATTTGTAATTATGTAATTAAAAATAAAAAATAATTTGTTATTAAAGAAACACGAAGAAGATTCAGGCCAACCAATGTTTTTAAAAGTTTAAAATGTTCAGAACTGTTACGAAGAATAAAACAAAAACTGTTACTCCTCAATTAAAATAATTTATACCATTACGTTTTTGAGTATAATTTTAACTTTATCAAAGTTTCGCGAGTCATATTCAGCATACTTTGAACCTTATGTACCAAATATTACAAGTTATTCTTTATTCATAGTTACCTAACTGCCTTGAATGAATTTAAAAATTCATATTTTTGCTAGATAAAATAACTACAGTACATTTGCAATGCAATATTACGCGATGGTATATCTTTTATATTTTTCACCGTAAACACCACCATTAAAATAGTGATGGCGAAAATGTATATATTTGTGTCATTCTCTTTTTTATTATTCATACAATATGTAAATATAGGTATTACAATACAATAAATTCAATAACAACTACTCACTAGAAACAATTAAAAAGAAACAGAAAATTATTTTTTTTTAAAAAGCTCATTTATTTTGTCTGCAAAAAAAGTTTTTTAGGCTTACAATAAAAAGTGAGGAATCTAGACAGGCTATGTTAGTCGCGGAGTTCCTTTTGTTTGAAAACCGAATGACCTTGAAGAATAGACTGTTACTTAGACGGTTTTTAGATGTCATCTAATAAGAACACAATCATAAGCATTTATTTGTCATAAAGGACGATGCAATAGAATAACAATAGTAACTTATAAATAACTTAAAGATAAATAAACAAAGGAATGTATCACTCGCATTGCATGATAATTTATAACTATTGTTACTTTATTATATATTTCACTGACAGTTATCACTAAAAAGTAAGTTTAAAAAGTTTATAGCAATTACAATAAAAACATTTTTGTGCCAAACTAAGAAAAAGTTTTACAAAGTTTTCAAAGTTATTCCAACTGCGCGCAGCGAAACACGCCTGGCTCAAAATATTTCAATGCACATGCACTTGGTTAGTCATTCAAAGCTTCGTCATTATAAAATATCCTACCGAGAACCGTAACCAGACACCAACACTACCAAGATTGTTGACACTAAACTTCCTAGAATATAACTTTGAAACAACTTCGATTGGTCGGTGCATAGATACTTTTTACACTTTTTTCCGAATACAAGTAAAACCGGATCGGAGCACATGTTTGAACTTACCGGTTACGAAGTTAGGAGCATCACAGAAGTGCACAAAACTTTTTGCGGTACCAATTCGTCACAAACAATGGAACACTGGCTGAGAATTTGAAAATTTCGAAAAAAAAAGTTTTAATTTTTTTTCTTTGTAAACGGGTTTAGGCTGTAGCGTCGTAAGCTCGGAGCTTAGCGCGGTACGGCAACGCGCGTGCACGGCTACTCGCGTAGTGAGGTTGTTCGTGTAGGAGCGGCAACGTCGCGCATGACGCCCGCGTTATCTACTCCTGTGGGATGAATTTGGGTACCTATTCTTTTTTTTAACTTTGAACTTGAAATTTTATATTTTATAGAGGTTTGTTGTCTTTATAGTATTTTTTTTTAGTTAAAGTTTCATAATGTTCCATAACTTTAAAGATAAAGCTGCAAGAATTTATTGTATGAAACTCTAACAAAAAATTTAAGTACATAATATGTTTGAGATCAGAATATTATATTATTAAAGTGTAAGTATTTTATTAAACTTCTTACAGTATAATTTTAAGAATTCAGCATGACGAGAAAAGCTCTGAATTATAATATTGCACAGAGGTTTTAAATAATAACAATAAAACATTAATTCTTAATAATTTTTTGGTCATTTCAATAAAGCATAAAGCAAATAAAAAGGTCAAAGCATTTTTAAATGTAAAGTTTTGGGAATTATCTAAATTTTAAATGTTATTATTAGTATCTAAGACAGAAAAGCTTATAAAATTAAACAAACCCGATTCTTTTTCACCCTTTGACCAAAGCCGAAATTTATTTTAGTAAACGTCCACTACCATAAAGGTTCTGCTAACTTCAACTGTAGTACTTCCTTGCTGGTTGGTAGAGCCGTAGAGATGGTACAGCTTAAAATATGCATAACAAGGAGTTTTGATATCCACATTTTAAAATCTACCACTATTATTTCCCCCGTTTATGTACACTTTATTTTTTTACAAATTTACAATTTTCCAGGAAAAGAAAACATTTTACATGAGTCAGTTTCTAGGCTTCTGAGCCCAATGAATTTTATCAAAATTCATTAACGGAAAACTGCTTATGACTTTAAGTTCATTAAAATCATTTCGCCTCGTTTTTTTTTTTTTGATGTTAAAAAGCTAACCGAAGTCTAAACTAATCGATACAAAAGTAAAAAATTATTCCCGTTGCTTATTTCACATTAAAATTCGTATTAAGAACTCCTACACACCCTAACTCTAGTTCGTAGTCACCTAATTATTGTTATTTTTTTACTATCTTACATAAATAGTTGTCGCCCTGTGGTCGAAATTCTACCATAAATATTTGTCGATTAATTCACAGATCATAAACAAAAGTGTATTTTGTGTATGATTATAAGATATATATAAAAATATGTATATATAAAATATGTAGATATATATAAAAATATATATATAAAAATATGCAAGACTAAAGCCTATTTTTTTTAAAATATTATTGGTATTCCACGCTCCTGCTCCATGTTCACTATAACTGGGTGAAAATCCATCTTCTCCCTCCCTCTCTTTGATACGCTATTGTATACCCAGTAGGATTATATTCCTCGTTCACGACAATTAAAGCTAGTATTAAGGCATCAATGCAATTAACATTGCTCTAATCAATACAAAGTAATATAATTATAAGACGTCATTATGATCAATGATCATCAGACCACACCTAATAAGAAATGCTAAATTCATAAAAAAATATATACTTGTGATTTGTATGGACGTGTTTGTATGTACCCCAGCGATGAGTTTGGATAGATCTATATACATATAATAAAACATTAAAATCTGTACATTTAGCATTTTTATCAGATAATCAATGTTGGGGAGCTAAGGAACAGTAATAGAAATCGTCAGAAAAAATGTTGTCTGTTTGTCTACGTAACTAGTGGACGGATTTGAATAAATCGTTTTTGTTTAATGGCTATTAACTCTGGACAACATATAGGATACTTTTTATCCCGGGAAAATGTACGGTTCCCGCGTGACATACAAATATTCGCACAAC
>JAOTAV010031982.1:8446-19851 GCA_026546445.1 Cyclargus thomasi
CATACTGTACTGACCTATTGGCAGACGTACCTAATATTCATCTCCTGGCATACGTACAGAAATATTATCAGCTTTCCATTAAAATTGATGTAGAATTTGCAATAAATTGTAAGATATGTAATAGTTGAGAATTAAGATGATATGAAAAAGATTTTTTTATAAACTTAAATTGTTGAATTATTATTTCTTTATAAACTGTACTGGTGAGAATATTGATGCAGTTAGATTTTTCACGTATTTAACATTTGCCTCACCAAATAACTCATGACGTTTTTGTCGTTAACCCACACAAAAAAATCTGTTTTATAATAATTATTACAAGAAAGTGAAAAAGAAACTTATTTTCACTAATTGCGCACAAAATACTTTTTAAACTGACAATGATTAATGTAATATTTGTATATCAGCAATGAAGCATTACTTATTGATAACCTGTGAGTGTTATTAAATAATTTCCATGACGCTCAAAATGGATATCTTTAAGTGTTAACGTTTGTAAAATCTATATACCAGACAACTTTTGGCAAACGCTAAAACTACAAATAGCCTTCGAAATCATCACAATTATAATAATTAACGAAATTGCCAAGTATTTGTTATGCTCACATAGCTGCTAATCAAAGTCAAAACTCATATCTATATGACTTCTAATTCCAATCAAAATATCAAGGCATTAAGATGCCTTCGAGGTATATCTTATCGGGGCCCTTGGTTTATAGTTGTCTATGAAACTGGGAACCAACAGTATCAACATTGTTCGTTCACACCGCACTCACCAGCGTTCCAAGCAATGAGCAAGTCCTCCTGCTTCTTGTCCTGCTCGGTCCGTCGCCGAGGCCGCGGCCTACTCCGTCTCCCGCTCATCATAACACATCCACTGTTTATTTACGTCGGAACGCACATCAGAATTCACTGTCACTTTGGCGTACGTGCACTTGTAATACTCCCCCAATAATCATACGCGGGCTAATCGAGATAGCGAGATATGGGGATCACTACGTCAGAAACGTCGATAAAAATCATCGATTAACTGCAATTAACGGCAAATCACACAACCTTTAAATCCTATTCTCGGCGAAGCGAAAAAAGTTTCGCGTCAGAAATTTCAAAATAGGGTGCGATCAGCCCACCTAGACAAGTGGCAAGCAAGACTGCCGTGGGAGAGCCATGCTTCGGCACGAATGGGCCGGCTCGACCGGAGTGATACCACGGCCTCACAGAAAACTGACGTGAAACAGCGTTGTGCTGTTTTTTTCCTTCAGTGAGTGAGTTTACCGGTGGCCCAACTTCCCTAATCCCCCTATCCCTATCCCCATTCCCTATTCCCTCATAAAGGCCGGCAACGCACTTGCGACTCTTCGATGCGATGTCACGAGTATCCATGGGTGACGGCAGTTGCTTTCCATCAGGTAAACCGTCTGCTCGCTTGCCCCCTAAATATCATTAAAAAAAAACGATTCGCTTGGCGTGTTTTTGTATAGGATTGACATTTTCGAACCAAGACTAGATCACGTGACTTTTCGTCCGACAATGTCGATTCCATGCATAATCACGCCAAGCGTTTTTCGTAAACGATAAGCGCTTGCCACTTGTCTTAGGGGACTGGTCCGCTTGCAAACGCGAAAACATTCCGCGTTCGGTTTTGTAAAAATCCTGTAAATAGAAACGATTACGAGGCCACACGCAGTGTACGGTCGTCGCACTCGTTCCCAGCTAATATAAATAAGGATGTCGTCAATGTGTTGGCATCACCGTACACGGGTCACCTCCGTTACCGCTCTGCCATCACTTGGCATAATATCCATAAATCATTTTAACTAACAATGGTGAACATTACGAAAATACATTCTCTTTCGTCTTTTTGGATTCTAGTATTGTGTTATGATTATGAACCGCTAAAATCAAATACCTACATGTATGCCATACACAATCTTAAATGTTCCTCTTACAAAAATACAACTGACAACTTGGTCGACTCCAACAAGAAACGACCGTTAAACCTTAAAGACCTATAAATGTTCTCGCATGTAATTGTTCAGTTCCTGAACCCTTATATATTGTAAGATATATTTTAGGTAAGTAAAAATAATGAATAAGTAGTTGGTAACAAACACTCAATAATATAACACTCAAAATATAAACTGAGGTTCGCAAGAGAACTGCTCTACTAAAATAGTCGAAGAAGAAAGTTACATAAACAACCTCACGAATTCAAAGTTTCCGAGTGCCGGTAGACAATTAACGTTAATTAAACAAAAGGTCTAGAACTGTATCTATAGGCTGTCTTTTACAATCGTTTAAATCATGCAAGCGCTGGGCTTTCAACTTGTCTGTTATGTAACCGTAACTTCACGTATACATGCGACAGTTAGCGGAACTATTCTAAGTTCTAGACGGGGTCATAGGATATTCACCGACGCGAGATCATGCAGGGGTATAACTTGATGTCTACCTTATAAGTTGGCGTCCATCCCAGTGAAATGATTCATTAATGTTATGAACGGAATGTGAAACATCTACTCGCATTCGACGATCGATTCATTACCAGGCGTTAAAACTGCGGTCTACATGCCAAAACTGCGTACCTTTCATTTTCTATTCTTCGTGTAACTTAGATTTTAAAAATTAGAAAATCTCATCACTTCGGCTAATACAAAACCGATAATGTATACGAAAACGTAAATTGGCTGCATTAATTTATCATTATGCGAAAGCCCTCGAAAGTGGTAACGTAAACATTAACTTCAATTGTTTAATGCGATTAGGATCGAGCATAGACAATGGTTGCAGTGGTCCGAGCGCGGCGTAAGACTGGCGGCGCGCGCGCCGCCCGCCCAAAATTATCCCTGGCACCTGGCCAATCCCGCGTCAGGACCGACTTCATTCATAAACCCTACGTTAGAGGGCGAGCTAATAAAGCCATACATCACAGATCTTTAACTTCCTTTCCGAGCTTGTGTTTAAATTTTTATGGTGTAGATTTATTTACTGACTTCATAAACGTGATTTAACTTGGTATGGAGAGCAACATCTGCTAGTGTTAAATCCAGCACACAAACATTGTAAGCTTGTCGAATGCGTAATTTCTGATACCAATAAGGTACTTTGTTAGTTATCAGTGGTAACTGTCACTCAACAGCGAAAAGTGAGAAATGGACTACGGCGAATATCCGTTTTAAGAACAAAGGCGCACTTCGGCGAATCCATTTCAGTTAGTTAAAAATTGAGATAAAAAGAGATCAAACTTATTAGTTTAAACTCTATAGAAACTGAACAGCAGTTGAGCAAATTAATGGAAAACAAAGAAGTTGTAGAAATTTCTAAGGGAAGCCCTACATGAAAACGTAAGGGGGCCAGTTAAAGCTGATTTCAAGATGTTCTTGAAGTTATATTTCTTATGCCTCTTTTACCAACCATCCTCCAAATATATCCCTTAGCGCCCACTAAGCGTACCTGTCCTTAAACATTTTACCAACTTTTATAAGTCACCTTATAGGGGACGGCTGGTGTAACCAGGCATGAGTAATTTGCCAGTGGAAAATGCGGAACGTAGACCGGTAAGAAGGTCGATTGGTGGAAACAAAATAGAGCGCATCATTAATCATTTACATTTCTGGTTGCGGCTAGAAAAGACCTAACACGTAATTAGAGCTCATACAGCTTAGTAAGTAGAATGCGATACGATTGGCTGACGATTGCTCTGTATGGTGTTCTTCATGAAACAATGCCTCCACTTCATTACGCAAGTTGACGCGAAATCTTTGCAACAATAAGGAGCTATTAGGACTAACCTAAAAGTAGGTTAAGCCTGAGAACTCGTATACATATTGCATACATTTAACGCCACAATAAAAGTAAACAATGTAAATTACATGCTCGTGAGCTGGTGTGGAGATCATGCGATATCGATTAAAGCCAATTGAGTGGAGAAATTTGTGTGAAAGAAATCTGCATACATGTGACTTATACTTCACTCATGCGCCTACTATAAACTTGGTACTATATTTTCACACCATAAAACGATTTCTCTTTTCTCTATTATAATGTTTAACGGTGAAATATGCGTGGTGGTTAATTGAAGTTTTTGTGTGATGTCCAGTATACGCAAATAAGGACCCATGACGTAGACTAATAAGAAACACCGTTTCCAGAAGAATTATTATCTGAAACCTTGGGAAAACTTTAGTAGTAAGAAAAAATACTACAGTAAGATGTCACGATGGACAACGCGAGCGCAGACTGTCCAAAAATTGAAACAAGAATATTTTGCATGACATAATTCTTATAAATAAGTATTACGACAATGGTATTTTATTTAGAATACTCACAAATCTCGTTCAATAACATGACGTGAACAAGAATAGGTTTTTTGTACATGAAAAAATTTGTGATTTGAAAAACGAAATTTTTCTTGTGCAAACCTACGTGATTTGGTTGCGTTGTGTGAAATCTATCTGACAGGTCACAACCAACATTGAGATGATCACCAACTCAATCATATGACATGGGGCCTATGAATTAATTTCTTGAACTGTACATCAAAACTGTATAGTAGCAAGATACTTATAAATGACTAATTCTAGTACAATTATGAATAAATTCCATACCTAATGTGGGGTTGTAACTCTCATAAACACATTCCCAATATGAAGATGAGTCAACAGGACCATAATATACATCATCAATTAATTCAAGGCAAACCGGTCACACCTGCCAAATACTGCTATGAGGCAGTTTCAACTGGACTGTGGATGTTAAATCAGCAGTTTAACATAATTCATACAAAAACTTGTCCTGTGCAGTTACTTTCACTTACTTTAGGTCCAATTACAAAATAACTTTTAGCCAATATAATTAACTACCATATGATGTTATGGAAGATTTTAATGGTTGAGATACCACCAAAATTGTTGTGTTTAGCACAGTCAAGAAAGCAATAATTTCTTAATTTATTAAATATGGCAAAGCCCTACGAAAGGTAATTTGGGCTATATTATTGTGATCTCATTTTATATCAAGATTATAGATAAATAAGCAAAAAAATACTAAAGTAAACTCAAAAACCTGTTGATTTTTGTTTCTTGTAAGACAAGATAATCTTGCTATTTGGTACGATACAACAGAAACTAAGCAATTTCAAATGGGATATAAATAGAAAAGTCACTAATAAATCAATCTTTGGTCCTGTTCAGACCTCAATGTCAGTCTGTCCATCTTTCTCTCACACATCTCATAGACGGTAATAGCTAGAGAGTTTGAAATTTTCACAGATTATGTACTTCTGTTGTTGCTTCATTGACAAATATTAAAAAGAAAACAAATAATCTAAGATCTACTTAAGTTGCTGGATAATAGGCAAAAACATGTTTCTACAAGTCTGAAGATTGTATGTTACAAAGTTTATGATTAGCAAGAGATTCAGGTAATTGGAACAGGAGTAATTGGTTCAGGAACTCACCTGTTATTGTTCCTATGTGACGTGTTGTGCGTTGGGCTAGCGAGGGCGCACAAGTGGCATCCTGAAGGGCCGCCAGCTTGACGAACTGCCCTAAAACATTTTACAAATGTATATTTAATTTATTTAAAAAAATTGGCAGTACATATTAAAGTATACACATTTAACTACCTTATCTTGCTATATTTTAAGGTTTGTTTTCTTATCTATTTAAATTTTAATGATGTGATACAGAAAAGATTATTTTGCCAATAAATTGGATGATAATCTGTAGGCATTTTTTACATTGTGCCTACATTTTAATTAAGTAAATTGTACATGAAGCTTCTATCGACTGGCAAAAATAAATTGACAATACAAGTGTTACAATATATTATATCTTAAATATAGCCAAAGGTATAAAGATTTCACAATCTTATTGTACTCACTGTATTATTCCATGAACTTGGCCCTTGCTTCAGGGTAATATTTCTGCCTGAAAGTGAAGAAATAAACCTTTGGAGATCTTGCATACAATACTGTACATTTATGACATCATAAACTTGAATCACTGTAACTTTATTTCTTGTCCATATACTTTGTTTTTGCACTAAACAACTCACATTTTAAAGGAAATCAGTTGATGATAACTTATTTTAATCTTCGATCACTCACAACCTAGAAATCTGTTTAGAATACATTCTATTCGGACGATTAATGGGAATCTGTGTTATTGTAAATAACAATCATATTGACCAAAATAACACATTTATAATTCCACTAAAGAGTAAGCGCGCGTAATAGTAAGAGAAGGTCGTTTTCAAAGATTTCAATAGACGATATTTTTTAACTAAATTTTTTCATACAATCCATAGAGCACTATGATAGAGTGCCGTAACCAATAGACTAAAATAATTTGACATAATATACCTTAGAATTTTGTAATGGGCATTGACTTTATGATACTCAGTATCATATAAGACAAGTATGACACGGTAGATTACATTTAATATCTATAAAATGTATAAAATAATTATTTAAACAATGTCTGTATACAAAAATAATAGCACACACCATTACCAATTACTTATAGAATTTATATTAATTTAAAATTAATATTAATATTAACAAAATTAAGCTACAAGAATAAAGAAAAAGCTATTAATGCAACCAACGGGAACATTATATTCACACCGAAAGATTGATTTAGTTTACCCTTAGAATGTACTTATTAAGTAATTTCTTACTGAAAGTCTTAAGTATAGTATAAGTCTAAGTCTAAGGGCCCCCAGTGCACTGCTCACTGCTTGCTATCAATAAACTTATAATATAAACTTATTCCTACACAACGAAGAATTAGCATCATAATCATATCATCTATTTTAAATTAATTAATTTATTATAAGGACTTATAACTCGTAATTAGTTTATTTTAGTGTGTGTAGTCTATCTATATTTTCTTCTAGAGTAAATTAAATATATTACTAGAATAAGGTACAAAAAACATAATATAAAACTGCTCATCATAAGTAAAGCACATGCTATGAGTAAACCTGAAACCAAAATAAAACATTTAAATTACTGTTATCAAAGATTTAGTCAGCATTGAAAATAATAAATAATAATATTCTTAAAAAGGAATATGTATCTACTTACCTTCTATTAAGCAAAGTATAATAATAACACCTATAGTACCAATTAGCATAGTTATAATAAAAGTTAGTATTGGGGTGAATACTGCTAGAAAAGAAATAAACATCAACATGCAGAATGTAGGACTTTCTAGCATGAAATGTATATATTTTAGTATTTGAACATGAATACATCTCCTTAAAGTAATAATAAGTGGTAGACATGGTTCTGAAATAAAATATAATCGCTGTTAATATTTCACTACCAGTCAATGATGAGTTTACCAGTAATTTTTAAATTTCTTGCTTTAATTTTTTCTATTACATACCTAATGAACATTTTATAGCTAATGGTAATAAATTCGCAAAATCAATTTCCATCTTAATCGTGTCTATACAATGTCACAAATTAAAGGTCTACAGCATCTAAGCGATGTGAATGGTAGGCGGACTAGTAGGTAAATTATGATGCATATAATCTTCCTCAAAAATTTTATGTAGATTGTAGGGTAATTGTAAAAATAATGTTGATACTCTTTACATTAAAATTTAATTTGTGTTGTTTTTTATTTTCATATTTTATATGAAATATTTTATTATAATTTGTTATTGCTATGCTATATAGTTTCAACGATAAATTCGAACTTATAATTTATCGTTGAAACTTTATAACAGAATGAAAGCTTGATATTTTTTTATAATATTTAGGCAGCATTCAGCAAGCGAATAGTCGTGTTAACTTATAGAAAGTCTTATAGAAACTCATAGAACACAATTACTTACAGAGAAGCAACTGCCATCGTATATGTACTTTATTTTGTGGCCATCGCCCATGGACACTCGTGACGAGTAAGCACTGTCGGCCTTTATGAGGTAATGGGAATAGGGTTTGGATTAGGGATATTGGACCACCGGTAAACTCACTCACTGAACGAAACTCACCACAACGCTGTTTCACACCAGTTTTCTGTAAGGCCCTAGTATTACACCGGTCGAGCCGGCCCATTCGTGCCAAAGCATGGCTCTCCCACGGCAACAAGCATCCATAATATGTATTTGAGAGTGGAAAATGTCTCATTGGTATTTGGTACACGCCTCTACTCGGGTTCGAACCTCTCGAACACTTATCTACGGCTCGTAGATAAGAACCTTGGTTCGTACTCGTAGACTACGAGGCCACTCTATCACTTGACAGTTGATACTGGCAATGAGTTTGCACGTTTTGGCCTTATTCTTAAAATTAAGAATATAATATGTGATTGTCAAAGTCAATGCTGTCAATCAATCGCGCGCATTTTGATTTTTATGTGTTTTTAGTTTTTTTTATCGTTTTAAAAGTTTTCACATTAGAAAATGATAAAATTATAATAATTTTCCTTTGAATATAATAATTGCATTAACTTTATATAAACTATCATAACAAAATCGTCTGATGACAATGGTAATTACACAATCAAACTTACTTTTGCTTTATGGACTCTTTTGGTCTATATTTACCTAAATATTTCTTATTTCAGGTAGGGCAGTATGATGAAAACTTGTTGCCTGATATGCTGCCTATATACTATACGCGACAGTTCCCTCAGAAAATATTCTGTCGGTGGCTGTCATGTGGTAGTTACCCGCAGCCGCTCTGCAATAGAGACTTGTCTTTCACACTTGCCGATGATGTTTACCTGCGATATTTATCATTCAGTGACCAAAAAGAACTTCAAACATTATTTCAAAAGAAATGCCCACATAAATTAGATATTGGTGCTGTATATAACACAAAGTAAGTTTTAAATGTATAATCTTGTTTAGCCATCATAACAATATTTTGTTTTGTTATTTTCTAATAATATTTATTATTATTATTATTATTATTATTAATATTTATACTCCCTGCTATTAGCATTTAACTTGAATGCTATTTTGCTTAAAACTGTTATAACTATAAGATGCCTATAACATGCTTTTTCCTGTTTTCAGGCCGTCCATTGGTCGACATGATGCTGTCGCATTGGCTAGGGAGCTTGTGTTTGATATTGATTTAACAGATTATGATGAAATCCGGACATGTTGTCAGGAAGCTAAAGTCTGTGATAAATGCTGGAAGTTTATGGTGATAGCATGTGAAATTCTCAACACAGCATTAAAAGGTAAAAATGGCTGTAAAGTGAAATGGAAATACAACTTTTCAATCAATTTAATTTGGATTTAATCAGTAAACATAATGTTAGTACGAAAATATGTTTCTACTTAAATATTTGAGATTGCATTATTAAAATTTTTATTTAAAATTTTAATTAACACATACACAATGATATACAGTTGTTTACATTTTACTACAATTATAAAAAATCTCATATTTTCCGTTTCAGATGACTTTGGGTTTCAAAGCATTCTATGGGTATTTTCTGGAAGGCGCGGAATACATTGCTGGGTGTCAGATTATGAAGCAAGAACCCTGGATGGCCCTGGAAGATCAGCTGTAGCTGACTATCTCTGTTTGATATCAGGTGGTGAAAGCCAGAGCAAGAAAGTCCATTTAGGCAGTGAAAATCTACACACCAGTATAAAGTAATTACTTTTAGCTTTAAATGAGATTATGCTTTAGTTTACCCCTCGAATTAAAAAATTTAAAATTGGTTAAAATACCACATCTTATTTAGGTTTGCTGAGGATTCCACTTCCCCTTCCTCATAATGTGCAAATTTTGCAATATTTTGGGTTCCTCAACCGTTACTGCATTCTCATTAAATAATTTAAAAATTTTAAAAAGAGGAATTTACGAGAAACTTTATGTATGTGTGTTCTGCATGTCACTGAACTCCTTAACTGTTGAACTAATTTTGATGATTCTTTATTGTGTTTGTTGTGAGAATGACTAATGTTATAAGGGCATGGTTAAGCTCACTGGAAAATGTAATTGTAACTAATTTTTATGTACCTAAATGGTGTTGTGTTTGCATGTCGAGAGCGGCTATTCGGTTGGGTCCGCTAGTATTTATAAATTCCTATCATCCTCTTCCTCTTCTTCATCTGCATTCTCTAAATTTGCATGTGACAATTACTCATCCTCCTCCTCTTCCTCATAATCACTTTCTCAACAACCCTAATCTTAATATTCTGTTTTCAGGAGAGCAGTAACTATAATTGATAGATATTTTATTAAAGTTCTTGAGGACCAAGAATTTCTATCTACAGAGGAGAGGTTAAGAAAATTTTTGAAAATGATTCAAGATGAAAATCTAAGAAATCAAGTTGAGGTCACTTTACAAAAGATGTCTGAATCCTCAGTTGAAAGATGGGAAGCTTTTCTTGAGGTCTACAACAGATACTGTAAAGAAGTAAGTAATCTTTATTTAGATCTTTTTTTTTTGTTTTATAGGGTTTCATACCCAAAAGTGAATAATAGGACCCTATTACTATAACTTCATTATATATCTATCTGTCTCTGTCTGCCTGTCTGTCTCCAGGCTGTATCTCAAGTATGGTAAATAGCTATGCTGCTATAGGAACATACTAACAACAAAATAAATATTGCAGATTGGCACTCATACAACAAACATGTTTTATTTTTCATTTTCTTTCTTTTCATGATAGATGTCGCTGCTGCTTGTCTACAGATCACGCTATTGCTTACACATTGTGGTCTGTTGTAGTAGTTAGATGTTTAACTTTTTGAAACATATTCTCACATTTTTTTAAGTAGGTAGTAACTAGGGTCTAATTCCTATATGGTACTGGAATGGAACCGTTATGTGCTCAAGTTAACCAGCACTTGGCCATTGTTTTTATTACAACCTTTACTTCTTGCTTTTATTTTCCTCACTACTTGCAGAATCCCAATTCATTTCGGAAATCTAAATATTTATTGGAAGAGGTAAAAATTCAATATTGCTATCCAAGGCTTGATGTAAATGTTACAAAAGGCTTTAACCATTTGTTGAAGTCTCCATTCAGTATTCATCCAAAGACGGGGAAAGTTTCTATTGCATTCAAGCCAGAGAACGCTAAGAATATGAAGCTAGAAGACATACCTACAATATATACATTGCTAGACGACAGTGCCCCAGACAATAGCAAACACGATAGTAACATGAAGTTAGCAGTTAAAACTTTCCAAGAAGTTGTATTTTCTTTAGAGAAGGCAGAGGCGTTAAGGCGAAGAAATGAAGCAAGTGAGTTCTTAGTAGCCCTATAACCTAGTCAGGCTTTGATTACCTTTAGTCTGTGGCACAAAGATTTGTCATGTGGTATATCTGGATTTTCAGCTCACATGGGTTTGAACTGAAAACTTTTAATACTCAGTCATTAATGTAATATGAAAATTATATGAGTGTCATATAAAAGAA